>VOMN01126713.1:0-10934 GCA_014899125.1 Orchestia grillus
TCGGATTTACTTCTCCCCTGTCTCTCAGGAGAGGAAGTATCTGCTCCTGTATTATTTTCATTTGTTTCTACAGTTCTAAAAAAGTAGTTTGTCTCTTAGGCAGAGCATCTGTACCAGCAATATCCCTGAGTGGTGGAAGAATCTGCACTTTTTCCTCGTGCAATTCAGGCCATCAGTTGCTCTTCAACACAAGGTGGAGTAGAGGAATTCACACCTTTTGTCTCTGTTGCAACCTTGCTTCAGTTTCCAACAGAATTTGATAAATTTTTGGCATAATTTGGGATGCATGCAACGGCAGTTTTCATCTTTGTTCCCATGCTTGCAAAATTTAGCCAAGAAGAATGCGCAAACTTCCTTTTTCTTTTTGACATCTGACGGGCTTGGTTTTCCTTGCTTCAACTCGCCAATTTGATCCCTACCATTTTCATCATTTTCTCTTTCCGGCTCGGAAGATGGGCGTGCAGAAGAGGTGAAGGGAGGGGGGAGCGCGGGCTGGGAGGCTCGTGAGATACGGGAGAGGAACGGGGAGGGGAGTGAGGGGAGGATGGAAGGACTTCATGGTGAGGCGCCGAGGGTCCGGCCACATTCTCTTCCGCTCCGGAAAGAAGCCGTGGAGGCACAGATCGGAAGGGAGAGCTCACCTGACCTTTGGTTCTCTCGCATTCGACAATAGACAATGCTTTGTTGTACGTTTCATCTCCACAGTTTTTGTACGCTTTAATGTACATCTCACAAGTATTCGTTGCCCTGCTAATACCAAATCTGACTAGGCTGTTTGTCGGTAGACTCGTACAGCATAAACGTATATGGGCGTGACGTTCAGCACATCGTAAACAGGGACCGTTTATAATTTATGTGCAAATGCTGCAGGGTGTATTTCCCAGCGCTGATTCACGAAACGCATGTATTTTCTACTGATCAATTTAAGTTCAAATTCATACACAAAAAGTACACTAGTTTATGCGTTTTGAGTTGATTGAGTAAATCGAGTTATCAAAATTTTCATCTAGTTTATGCTCATGTTCGGTGTATACACTTACACTTTTGGTGAACACTTTTTCACTAAGTGTATTCTTTCACTTTTCCAGTGAAAACCGAGAGCCTTTTCTCTTCACTTCACTGTAAATGCATACGCAAGCATACTTTCTAGATATGCAGGAGGTTTGTACTGTTTGTACTCTTCGACTTCTGACTTCGACCCGAGAGTAAAGCCTCAATCGACCATCCGCGACGGCAGTCAACGCGAGACCCCACATATGGGCGAAAACACGCACACGCACGCACCCACACACACACACACGCAGGCGTAATAACTGAAAGAATTAGGCCAGAAACTGTAATGCATGTGACTTATACTTGATTTAGTATTTTATTCTTTTAAGAACTCCTAAGCTCTTAGAAAGACTCTAAGGTGATGACTAGTGAGTGCAAACATCCTCGACATTCACAAATAACAACAGTCCGTTTCTAAAATGGTAGTCATATTCTCAGACTGGAACTAAAAATTCGTGACATGTAAGGTAAATTTTAACGATTTCTGTATATACTTATCGTTCCAAAAAGTTCATTTAAATAAGTTTTTTTAAGTTTGTATGAAATTATTTCATGAGAAATAAATTCAAAAATATTCTTCCGAATTTACTTTAACTACAGAATTTAAATTAATTTTAGATAGGAATCGTATTGATTCATCACCAAATGTTATTCTATTAGCTCATTTTTTGCTAAGCTCATACTTCTCGTGAAATGAACTCTGCTTTGTTCCCTACAGTGTTGATCTTGTAAGCTTGTGGGTGTGTATGTTAGTCAGAGATTGAAACCAGCCTTTAAATGAAATATATAAACATTTCAGGTATTACATTTGCCTAATTTGCTCAATCACCTAAGGTTTGGTTAGGTTAGGCAGCGAGTGTTATACGAACCCTCAAATTTTAGTCATTACATGAAATGGCTGAAATTTTAAATCATTTTGTGTAATGCTTGGAATTTTAGGCATTATTCGAAATGATCGTTTTCTCTATTTGCCTATAACATGCATGTTACAAACTCACGCCAAAAATAAAGAACTTGTAAGCAGGGAATGAGAATTATAGAAAGAACACAAAATTACTCTTAAATTCATGAATTATGTATGCTAGTGTCTAATTCTTGCAAATCTTATTTCATTCCGAAAGTATGCGTATATATTCAGGCATAACGTAATGAAAATTTTAAAAGCACAAATAATTACGTGCATGTGCTACAATTATTGCACTATCACTATGAACGAACAAATTGCCCACTAAACCATTGCAGCATACATGGAAGACTTTGACAAAATATACGTACGAAAAGAAAATGCAGCAATAAATTTCGAGAAAATGAATGAAAATAAATACTTAGCTTTATAATAGGCGATGGGAAACTTATCGCTTACAAGCGAAATGATCTATGAATGAAGTAGTGCGAGAACATTCTAGAACCAAACTACACTCATCTTCACTCAGGAGACACTCATCCTACTACCGTAGGTTATATTTGTAGTAGCCCACGCAATCCTTCATCGAAACGTTTAAACTCAGTTTATGCAAAGTGAGAAGTACAGAGGAGGGACACAAGCAATCGCTAATTTTAAATCCATTTTCTATGAAACGTCTAGCTAGCCATCATTCTTAAAAGTCCAATAGAGCACAAATTGTAGATGACAAAATGGAATTCTGCCAAAATAAAAACCTTTGCAAGTAAACGGCTTCAGGTATTCTAGAATCGTATACGCCACGTGGTAAAAGTATTCTACCATTTGTTGTGTTCTACGAACATAACTTAGAAAAAGAGTATTTCCAAAACTCTTAAGGAAATATGACATCCCAATCATCAAGTTACCGTTACGAGTCCAACATTCCGATGCCTTCGATCGACCAAGGAACCGCTTTGGTCGAAACTTGTGCAAGCCTCATCCAGTACTTTTACGTTTGAAAAAGAGATTGATCAGCACTTGCCAACGATGATCACGAGCATACGACAACGTACTCAATTAAAAACTATGTTTTATCAGAATAACTTAGATTCGTACGTCATTTAATACACCTAAAAGTCAAGAAATATTCTCCAGTTGCCTTCGGCGAAGATGTGTCTTCGTTGTTACACGCTTGGCACAAGTCACGCGGGCCTCCTTATACGCGACGCACCCTCTCAACGGTCAGCATTACCACCCTCAACCACACTCACAAGAGCACAGGCTACCGTTACTCGCTGCGGTACAGGTGGCGACTCGTTTTGTCATTCACGTTTTAATTTCTACGGCGAATCACAAAATAAGAACGACCTTCACGGCCCGTTACAAGGAGAGGTGGAACTCGGATTTTCCCGGGAATTTTCATCGCTGTAATGTGTGAAAACCAAGAAGTTACACATTGAGCAGCGTTCACGTAAACTTCAAAAACCGAGCTGAGGTGCCACCAGTGCGAGATCACTGACTTCAGCCTATTTCCCGTGTGTCGTGCTCCGATCATGAGCAACTCAAGGCATGGCGCCCTACAGCCATTTCCGCATCCGTCTTCACGATCCATTTTGCACAGATAAGCTCAGTATCCTACATCAATCTGGATCGTTTTCAGGTATTGTAGCAACTGGGTAACATATATATTTTTATTTCCTCTCATAGTATTATCGTTTTCGTAGTGAACCATATTTGAGCCCATTTCTTGGTGGTGTATGCAGATTGAATGTATAATATGTAAATTCTAGGAATTTTAGGGAATTAGGACGATTTTGTTACTTGTGTTAATTACGAATCTTCTTTCATTTTTTTCATAAGATGCGACGGACATGTTTTGTTCCACTGTAATTTAGGAATTAATTAAGTATATTTTTTGGGTTCTCCCGTACCTCACTCCTTGTGTATAAATTTAATGGCATAGATGTCCGTCGGAAGCCTTTCACAACGGAATCATTGTCGTTGAAAATTATCCTCAATAAAATCCTGTTATTATGATTCAATGGAATTAATTGTAAATTTTGCTCCTGTGCCTTTACTCTGCTCGTACCGCTAATTAACGTTCCCGCTACCACTTTTAAATGAGCTGGCGTATAAAATAATATTTATCTCCATGTCCCAGAAAATCACAACATTCACAATGAATACATACATCAATCTATAATAGCTAGCACAAAACACATTTCTGTGAAACAACTTTCACGTGATATTTATGGTATTTTTCCGGTCACATGGTATCTGAATTACTTGTAGACCTTCTTAAATATTTCAAAAAGAGAAATCTTCTTTGTTTAGTATGGAATTAGAAGCTTAGCCACTGGTGAGACGTCGGAACAACCAGTCACATTAAGAACGTCACGCCGAAAGTCGGAAGAAGTCTCGAAATATCTGCAGAACCGAATAATTCAGCTCCAGTCTCAAGGAATATCGTACAGAAGAATTTCTATGCAGATAAATGTAAAACACTCTACCGATGGTTCAATTATTCGCAAGTGTAAGCCACACAGCTCAAATGCTAACTTATAATACTGGTGCTCTGCGGAAGATAGATAGGCAGTCATGTTGACTCTTGATGAGAAAAGTTAAAAATAGGCCCATTATGAATCGAAAAATGTTGAAAACTGGCCTGGAAGGTTCACGGACAGAATTGAGTGAAAGAACCATTAGTTGAAAACTTGACAGTAATAGGATCAAATGTTGCTTAAAATAACACGTTGGAAATTGTTTAAGCTTTGCAATAGACCACATGGGGAAAGGGCATACATTTTGGAAGACTATTATTTAGTCCAATTTAACCATGATTGTACTGTTTGGTAGTAACTGCACTAGTCAAGTGGGTAAGACTGGACACGAGGAACATTGTGATAGACCCAGTTCCAACCCAACTCTGAAGCACGGAGGCGCCTGCCTGTATGATGGCGAGGTGTTGTTTCAGAAATTCAGAGCGTATGACACTGGGGTTTTTCATGTCATTGATAAGAAGGATGGGTAGGGCCGTCTACTGTCAAATATTGGAAAAGAGTCTCATTCCAAATGCGAAGCACTCATTGAAAAGAATTCAAATATACGTTGCAGCAAAATGACGACCCTAACACAAGGAAAAATTAACGTCCATATAATTCATGAGGAGCAAAATCATTGTTCTCCCGTGGCCAAACCTTTCCCTGGACCTCAATTCTATAAATATCTTTAGGGAACACCAAAGAAATGGTTCATCAGAGAAGTTAGATGAATCTTGAAGAACTGAAAAAAACATGTATTGAAAAATAGGATCATTTACCTATTCAGTCTACATTATAAAATGAATATTCTGTAAGTTTTACGAATGTTGGTTAGCTAGATGTTCCCTTAAAAAAATGAAATCTCATGCGTGCAATTATTTCTGTCCCCCGCAGGAAGGGATATCAGTCAAAAGTATGTCGCATTATGACATAAAATCACATAAATCCTTAAAGATCGACTGACCAACGAAAAATTGGCATCGTTGTATTTATTTTTACCATCAATATACTTCGAAAACAACCCAGTTCTGAGAATCAAACGTATTTGACTATGGATGCATTAATTTTTAATCTGCTAAACTACAATGCCACTGATAAGCATAAACCACATGATAACTTATAAAAAAATCACTGGAAGTACAAGGTTTTTCGAACGCTGATGGAGTTTCGTTAATGCAATACATAGCTTGATTTTGCGGCGTACGAAAAAAACTTAATCTAGCTCCCCTAAAGGGCTAGCTTCTAGTTAGAGGAAATTACTTCAGAATTTAATTGTATGCCCGAATTGAACAAAAACTTTTGAAGTTCACTTGATTTATTGCTATGTTTCTGCTACCCTGTTAAATAATTATTCCCAACCAACTTATGAAGAACCATCATTCGTACGTTCTTACAAATGCCAGCGGAACCTTCTGCAAAGCAATCAGAAATTAAATGCGCTTCAGTTGCAAAAGCAGATGTGAAAAAATTTAAATTTACTAGCTGCTAAAAAATTTACGAAAGGTATGATAGTGAATTTACAAGTCAAATAACAGTACAATGGCTAAGATCGTACTCCAGAAACACTAGAAATAAGGGAATGCCAATGATTCAGCCTGATAGTTTTTGAAGACCCCGTAAGCCTTGAGATAAAACTTGAAATATGAATGTGAGCGTCCAACATGTTAGAGCAGCCATTACAAAATCAGTCAACGAAACTACTTTTAGCATTTTTGCTCCCTGGCATCGATCTGGCTCCTGATTCAGATAGGTTGTCGTCACGATGCCCGTGCGTAACGACTGTTATTGGTATTGGAGCTGGGTCTTAGCGTCACTAGCAGTGCGGTGGGTATTTCTCAACAATGTTCTAAACGTCGTACTATACGGGACTGCAATTAGGAAATTAGGGCTGAGTTCTACGGCTGGCTATGATGCCCGTCACGGCTGGTAATGATACAGATTCACCCAATCCATTTTTAATACTACGGTGACTTTCACTAGTTCATTGCAATTCATGTTGACACCTAAAACCGCAGAGATCAGGCATTACACAATAAGGTTTACTTTTACGAAATTATGGTACCCAATCTCCAAAAAAAATGAAATAGCATTCTGCCAAATTTATCCCGAACATCCTGTCGTATAGAGGATGATTACTGAATAAGTATGAATAACTGTAAGCACATAATCAGCTGTCTATTGTTTTATTCTGTTTCCTAAACAAAATACAAAAATATACATGAATATCTATCTATGTGAAGGTTTAATGATTTTTTACACGGAGTAAGATTTTCTCTTGCAATGCGAAATATTAACAGCTGTTATGAACGTGTGCTTGAAAAAAATATTTAAAAAAAGAATGTATACGCCTATATTCCACGTGGATGTAACGGTCAAACTCGAAGCCCTCGTGAGCCCTTAAATTACTTTAATTAAAAAAAATTGCTGTCGAAGCACTTTCTGCGGACCGAAACATGTTGAACACTTGAAAGACCGCTGAGCCTCTATTTGAGATCGCCGAGTTACAGCAGTTGGGAAATCGCTGAGTCTCAAATTGAGACCTAAACAGTACTGTAGCGAACCAATGTGCCTTTCTGTTTACCTACGCTATACAGGGTATGAGAAACTATAAAATTGAATCAATGTCTTGGTTTTGGAGTGGCCGCTCATTTGCGAGGGAGGAAGGTCCTTCGCTGAACAGAAACTGAGGAGTAAATTTACTCGAGAATTTCTGGCGACGGCGTCATTTTAACTACCAAGTATTTGTGTTTATGTCTTTATGTGTGAGAAATTTACGCCGAACATTGTTTTAAGAATGGGTACACCTTTATTATTCACGTCTCTAATGCTATACTATAAAATTAACATTACGTCTTTTGTTTTGGGTGATTAACGTGATAGTAAATTTAACCTACTCGTTTCTATGCGTCCAATGGCCATAATCTACAGATTTCTGTAGAGAAATACCTACGTAGGAGGTTCTTAAAACCGATTGTGCTCCTACTGTGAGGGTCATTCAGAATTCTGATATCGCCGAATTAAATACGCTATTAAGCCCGTCATCTTGACCCCTATCTAAGAGAGTGACTGACTCTATGTCAATCACTTGGCACATCACGTCGCCTTTGCTCAGCTTTGCTTTGCACGTCACTTGGAACTCAGCAACGAGTCACTACCTCCGAAGACTATTGTTCCCACTGTGGCATGTTTTATTGTGTAACGCCCTAACTTCAATACTAATGGCAGGTTTTTGACACCAGTGCTCATATCTACCGATTAACAAAATCATGTTTTGGGGATTCAAAATCCATAGTCTGAACGATGACATCGACCTGTTATGAAGATAAGTATCGTCTATAGTTTAGTCCCATTTATTGTGTTGTCTGATGTTCTCCCATTTGTGTGGTTATGATTTTATCGAGGCAGGATTATGTTGTCCCAGTAAACTGACGGCCATCAGATCGATGTCATTTGATATTTCCTATCAAGATAAAGAGTTCAGAAAAGAAAAACATCCGTAATACGGTGAATCGATATTATTTGACCGAGATTCGTTAATTGGAGTGTTCACGTTATGAAGAAATGAATATGATCAATATAGATCGTTCGTAGTCGAAGGAACCTCGGCGCCAAAGACCCGTTTGTATGAGTTATGTGCAGAGTGCGCTGCGATGTAGTTAGGGCACTTGCGTGCTTACTAAGGCGACGAAGTCCTTAGATCAGTAACTTACGCCCTCGAGTTCTATCCACGTCTACCTCATTCGTTAAATCATGTATTAATAACCACGTTACTCACATTAAAAATCGAGATTGAAGTCTCAGATGATAGTTACCAAAACATTACCCAAGCCGTCTCCCATATTTAAGGAAACGAGCCAGGTATTTCATGATGAGCGAGAACTTCGATAAAGGATATAATTTCATGGCCTTTAATCAAGAATACCTGCCGACATACGCAGGTACAAAACATAGCTACACGGTCCGATATAAAGAGGATAGGACCTTCCCCACAATAATTAATCCATGTGGTCAACCGTGGAAGCTGATGGCCACGCAGAGAACGATTAGCATGCAGGCCTGGAGGCAGCTGTTGGAGGTCGCTGCAGAGACGCTCCGAGCTGCCCCTGACGAGCTGGCGATATTCTTTTCTTTAGCTGAAAGAACCAATTTGAGATGGAAGTTCCATATTCGTCTAATAAGTTCCACCTTGTGTAAGATGCATGACACACAGATGTGCACGCTCATGTAATTATGCATCAAGTTGGTGCAAAAGTGATATTCAATTTTAAGGTTGTAAATAAGGAAGCCACTGTTCATAAAACATTTTTTCGTAGTAAATATAGCTCCTATACATTTAAAAACCTCATTCGATCAGTCAGTTACTTTGTAAAGGCCCCTCTTACAAAATTCTTAATTAAGGTTAATGTTAAGATGAAAAGTATGAATCCAGCTCTTCTTTGGTTACTACGTTTGGTGTCGACCTCAGACCAGCGAAACGGTTCAGTGTATTCGAAACAAATAATAATCAATAAGGTTAAGGTCAAAAGGGTGTGAAAGATAAAGCGATATTTGGGAACCAAGCTCCTCCAAGGGGTTTGCAAGCAATGATTCACTACAAGCAAGTCGCTGTTGCAAATTTTTTTGGAGTTAGCTCGTTTGGAACCCAATTTCCATCAACTGAAACTTTCCGAATTCTCTATAGTATGAGTAGCAAGGTTGTTTGGGATGAGTTGAATTTTTCTCCACGTTCTATAATGGTAATGGAAGAGCTTTTGCAACAATACCTTCCGACACATCGGCATCATGACTTTTAAATAACCCTGTTTAGGCGGCTTGTTTTTAAATTTAAATCCCCATTAATGAAACGGGTGAGCCTCCTCCTGCAACTTCTTAACGCCGCATCATTTTCTTAAGTGTTCTGGACAGACTTTTCTGGTGTAAAAACATTAACTTCATCATAAAACTAATAGAATAAAATACTCCAAATATAACATAGGGATGGGGAAAATATGAGGCAAATGTTGAAGAAAATCAATTACAAAGCAGATAATCTGAAAAGATATGGGATTCATTGGTCACAAATACACCTCAAAACTATACCTTTATCCTGAAATATTTTTGTACTCGTGTTAATAGGGAAATATTTTGTATACATCTGATGCATTTGCTCTTCAGTTGTTATAAGTAGAATATCACAGTATGATAAGAGTCTTGTACACAGATATGACAGAATTGAATGGACACCTACGTTTCTTGTTTTGTAAAACATACAATAGCGAAGCATGTCACAAGCTCAAAGAGCATTAGACCTATCCGAATTTTAGAGAGGTCGTATCGTGGGTCAACATGAAGGTGCTGTTAATAAACCCAAAATATCTGAAAAATTTTCAATACCCCTTTCTACTGTAAGAAGAATGATTGTACAATTCACCACAAGAGGGCAAGGCACGTACAAAATCTCATTCCGGTCGTCCGGGGCCTTCTGAAAGAACCACGCGTCATCGTCGAATAGGAGCCACGTTGCAAGGCCTCTGACCTAACAACGCAGATGATGTTAATCCCAGAAAAGCTATCAAGTACCTCCATAAGCTGGGCTACTAGAGCGGAGCTGCAAGAAAGAAGCCACTCTTCTTCCAACCAATCTCGAGCGCAGAAATGATTAGGCTCATGAGATGGTGGAGAAACCTACAGCCTTTTGGAGCAGTCTTTTTCTCTGTTGAGTCACAATTCGCATTATTTTCTGACAGTGGAAGATGGTGGGTATGGAGACTCTGTAGTCGAGAGTTTGATTTGAAAAGACTGCAGCCAACAGTGAAACATGGGGTCATATCAGTAATGGTATGAGGTGCAATTAGGAGTGATGGTCGATTAGAGGTTGAGGAGTGTGAAAGAAACATTAATTCACCCAAATATGTTTCTATATTAAAGGTAGGGCTCCTTCCGATATTCTCAGGTGATAGAATGAGCAGAGTTGACTCCCCATTTATGGACGATGGTGCTCCATGTCACATTGCACTGAATCAAAATGGGATCAAGACACTTCCATGGCCAAGTCAGTCCCCTGACATGAATCCTATTGAACACCTTTGGAGTATATTAGACCGAAAAATTCACAAAAAGAACAGGAAGCCATCTTCGAAGTTCGAACTTTTAGGGCTACTGCATGAATCATGGCAAGAAATTCCTCAAGATGATATTCGTGGACTCATCACTAGCGTGCCAAAATGCATTGAAAAGTGCAAAAGGGATGTCAACCAAGTATTAGTTATTCACATTATGACCATTTATAAACGCTAAATTTGTATAAATTACTTGTTTCATGAAGTAAACGGCTTCTATGTTTGTCTATTAAATCTATCATGTCTGTGTATGTCTGACGTTTGTACAGATCTTGAATTCTTGAATAAAAGGGTAATGAAATTTGGAATATGAGAAGAAATATAGATTTCTGGGGAAGGAACTTTGTTGAGAAAATTGGA
>VOMN01126714.1:0-40370 GCA_014899125.1 Orchestia grillus
CACGATTATGGCTGTCTGAGTGACGCGGGCGGCGATCAGTCGCAGGTCCTCGTCATTACGGTCTGAATGTAAGCAGAGCAGTTCACAAATGCAATTAGAAATGGCGTGCAGCAGCGGTGTGTACGTATATGTATGTCATGGCGAATAGAAGTGGAGGTATGTTGCCGTGTTGATGTGTGCAGCGTTCTAGATCTGAAGCTTGACATATTCCTCTTTATGTCAGAATTATGATCTGGTCAAGCTGCTAAACATACCTGCACTTTTTTATTTTTTCTCGAGCAACATAATAGCAACAATGCCCCTGGTTTTATGATGTTTGGGGAAACGTATGGAAATCTTTATGCACTGCAGTCGCTCCGACTGCGGTGCATAAAGCAAACGATGTTCTCAAAGCAGCGAACCACTGTTCCAAACTTTACGACGCCGTTACGGGGGGGCGTTAATATACCGCGTTATAGGATGAACAGCAACGCATGGGCAGAGAGTTGCCAACTGCGAGAGCTGGAATAAGGGTGAGAACGGCAGGATGAGCACCAAAAATTGCTATCAGTTATGACGTCAGCTCGAGCTTAGTTGTCAAGGCAGGAGTGGGAATGAAAAATCTTTATGATTTTACAAAAATTAGAAAGATTTTTGAATGCATTCGTTGAAACGATGATTTTCTCATCGTTTGTGTCGTGCATGGAGCCCCGTGAGAAATTTAGCCTAGTCGTCTTTGGGCTTTAGATGTCTGTAATTTTTAAAAAATTGTCCTTACTAAGATCATAAAGATGAGAAAAGACACGAACGTCAAGTTATTAATATTTTGCAGAAATATCTCCTACAGAATTCACATTTCACCCCAATGAAGCATTTGAACTTGAATTGCAAGAGCCTGAGGTAAAATCATAATTTTAACTTCGAATTACTTTCCCACCATCGACGAGACACTGCTGGGTGCTGTAATCATAGAGTAGCCAGCTGGCGTCATAAGCGCGATTAGGATGCAAAAAGAAAATTTACACCCTTGACTATGAAACAATGTTACCAGATAATTTATCGTCAACTTTCTGAGCTCCCTCTCTGTAAACTCGTACAATGCAGGAGGAAAAAGACAAGCCCAGGAATGAAAACCTCAGAGCTTTTCATTTCCCGCAGTTTGCCTTCCGTTCTTAGAATGAATTTTAGCCCTGTAAGAGTCTCTCCTTCGCGTAACCTTAGATCTAGGCTTACCATTCCCGGCTTAAGCTAAGAACTTATGCGATTATATTTGGATCAGAGATGGACAGCACCGAGTTATAGCCCGTTGAATGAGTCATGCAGCAAACATCAGCTGAGTAATATAACGGCTGACAGAGCTTCAGGCTCTCACCTCGCCCCAGAGCTGACGACGTAGCGGCGGCGAGCAGCAGAGCTGCAGCGAGGCACTTCATTGTCCTGTCAAAAACTCAGCACTGAAGTAAAATTCTGTCAATAAATTAAAAGGATTTCAATCCACATGCTATGGGAATCGATCGTGAGGGACGTTCAAGCACTATATGCACACTCGCATATTGTTAGTTACTGAATTCCTAGTGGATGACCCAACGTGATTAAACTTAACCATGGCTGCTCGAAATATTTGAAATAATGTTTTAGGGAATATAATAACGAAACGCAGTGCAGAGTCAGCGGTCGGTACGCCATGAGAAGATTAACCAGCCGTGCTGCTATGCTCAGGTCGCGCATCAAACGGGTGAAGTTAGGAATAATTTATCTTCTTGTGACCAATCAGAAAAGAATTAACAAACAGGCGGCAACAGAGATGGCATTGATCTCTTCAAGGGCATTTAGAATCTATAGAAAATGCTTATGTGTGTTACAGTAAGAAAAGGATTTTACTCATCAACATCACATGCTCTTAGCGCAATGAACTCGTACTCGTGCGTATTTCTTCCTCTCCTGCGGATCCATAGGGACTGTAAAAACTGTACGATATAAGATTTGTAGAGCCAATACATCATGGTTAATCACAGTGTCAATACAACATTTGTAAGTTTTCATTTTTTTGTTATTTTTTTTAGGTACAAATTATTTCCAATTAAGATACGATTTAATTCGTTTTACTCTCGCTTACGGTGCTCTTGTTCACGATTGTTCACGGCCCTAATTTTAAGCCTTTTCTATGCATTCTCTTCGTCCCGAATTCTCACAAGTCAGAGCACCCATGAACATTAATTCCTGCGTGTTTTTTGAGAAAACGTACAGGGATGCAAAAAAGTGGACCAAGTGTGGCAAAAAAATTCATCATACTTTCTTTGATAAAGTCTGGTCTATAAGGCCTGAAATAATACGCATGACCCAAGGAGTGGGGGGATCTCACCTCCAAGACAGACAGGCCGTGAGTGCCCCGAGCGAGCAATCATGTTTTTATAGGTGCGATGTACGTCTGCGACCCGAGTCGGGGTGTGCTGCTCATTATGCACGCACAGCAGGTCTGGTAAGCCAATTATTTCCGTAGATTTCCTTCCCTTGAGCTTTTGCTCTCTGCTTTCCTTAATGGCACGATTTGTGTTGCGTACGGCTTAGTGTACACCTGTAATTAAGTCATTTTCAGGCCGTTTGATTGTATCGTTTGTATTTCAAGTTGTTTTGTCGAGTTAAGTTGTTATGCTCATTTCGAATGAAAATTGTATGGGAAAAAAGAATAACAATGCAGTTACCACAAAATATCTATTTCGTAGTGGCATTGTCTGCGATTCATTGTAATTCGTCCGAGAAACCATTAAAAAATCAATATAAGCTGAAGCACTTGTTTTAAGCACGTAAAGAACTGAATTTGAGAAATTTCAACCCTTTAAAAAAGATATATTACATGGTTCACAGCTAACATATCCTCACATTCTGTCACTTGCAATACCTACGAGCCTAATGGAGTGATTGTTGTCACATATCCTCATTTATCTCTCGCAAGATTTAACTTTGTTCTGATTCATATTTTCTTCTTTCTCGATGATATACAGACGCTGAACAACAAGCGGCAGGACGAAGACTAAATGGCGACTAAATCTCCTAGAGAACAGAACTGAACTTATCTCAAATTTACGAGGGAAGTGAGGAGATGAACTCGAGGTCTGTTCCGTGATGCACGTTTTACAATCAGAAGCGTTACACGCCGGTTGCTGGCTCGGAGGGTCCATTTCCGTGTGAATATGTGAATGTAATGACGCCTTGGAATCGGGTATAACTTAGGATTGCTTAATGAAAATTTACACCCTTGAGTATATCACAATGTTACAAGATAACTTATCTTCAACTTCCTGAGCTCTTTCTCAGTAGACTTGAAAGATATGAAGAAGATGTCACAGAAAATTACTGGCGATATTACGGCGATACCAGAGGTAAATAAGTTTCTTAATTAATTAATACGAGTGGTATCCTTGGTTGTCCGACCATTAGATACATGACCACCGTCATGGGACATCAGACAGCGATGTCTCCTGACGACGTTCCTCGAACTGTGAGTTTTCTTGAACTCTGAGCGAGTTTGTTGGATATTAAGTGCAACAAGAAATGAAAACTTATTGCTTTTAAACAATTTCCTTCGCTGTTTAATTGATTTTATTCCTTCTTTTAATTTTTATACTTCTCTGTAATTAGATTGTTACATGAACACTTATAAACGTACGGGAGTAGTACAACGTCGACCAGTTACATACATATCAAACAAATTATGGAGTTCATAGAGCAGAAAAATTAGTAAGTTCGAGAATGAACTCCATTATTCAAATTTTCATTCCGTCTCTCCGATGTAAAATAAATATTTTCAAGTATTTCCGAAGCGATCAAAGCACCCTCGCGTCAGCCTTGTTCACACTACGCAGTCATAAATTGGTACCTCTTCGGTCTACAGCGGTACTGAGATTTGAGGGGCTCCCTTTAGGAACTTGGGCGAAAGATTTGCTCCTCTTAGTTATTTTCCATTGTTCCACAGCCTTCTATTTTATCAACGGGAGATTTGAGGCACATTGCATGGCGAGTCTAAAATACTACTAAATTTTCGAATTGTTGACGTACGGCATAATTCTAAGCAATGTTCATTAACATAATCACATAATATAATAATGGCCCAGTGTTGCTTGCTAGGTCGGTTGGTTAATCCATCCGTCCGTCCACCCGTCTCTCTGTCACGCTCTTAAGGATTTAGATAGGAGAAAATTCCCCGGTTTTTTATTCCTACACTAATAGCGAGACTGTCAGATAAGGCAGTCCGTATCAGTGGTACTGAAAATAACATTATTTCATGACAGGGTTACCGTAAATAAGAGGGCATCTTAAGAATTTAATATCATTTATCCCGCCATTTTTGGCGGATGGCGTCTACTAGTGTTATATATTTAGCATTCATGAGGCGCCGCCATCCTGTGAGGCGGCGATGCACCAGAGTGCACATATTATTATCAACGATGAATTGGCCTGGCACTTGTGTAAAAGCCAGGCTAAAACCCGGAGCCACACAGCTACGTACAGTTACGACAGCGTGCGTTCGTGTGTACAGCTAGAGACGGTGTCGCGGTAGTGCACTTACCTAGCGCTGCGCCTGGCCCGGCAGGAGATGGTACAGCCTTGTACAAGGGCTGTATGAACTTTTGGCCTCCGCGTCTCTTCTACGATCATCACAACCCAGCTCAGTATATTCTCTTCCTCTTCATACCAGATTGGGTAGACCTTAACTGTTCAGGAACATAGGGATATGGTAGTTCATTAAAATGTGGACTGTTCTAATGGATTGGGAACAACTCGTTTGAACAGTGAATTTATTATGGCTGTGTTGGAGAATTACTCATAACATTTCACGGGCACATTCAAAGTCATAACATTTCACCAACAATGAGCCTCGTTAACTCAACAAGACAGATGAAACATGTTCACTCAGAAGCAATTCGTTTAAAAATGAATTGCTTTCAATACTTTAATAAGCCCTAAGTAATTCTAAGTTGGGAAATGAGCAAGCGTATCATGATAGGGTATTTTTAATTGGTTTTAACAGATCTCAGTTCCTTCGCTCGCTACAGGCTGAATGATTAGAGAAGAATGATTTACGGTAGAGACTCGCGGCACTTCGCCACTGCAACTCACTAATATTTAGAATAGTAACTCATTAGTTTGAACGTCGGCTGACTAATGTCTAATTCGTAATGTGTGGCGGCGGATTATCTATATCCAGAGTGTGAGAAGCCGATGTCAAAATGGGCCTAAATTTATAGCGAACATTTGATGCACTGTAGATTCTATATACTGCCTTTTCCTGTAACCGTCCATGATGATCTCGCAAATTTGGCATGCTTGAGACCAAAATCTGTTGAGCCCTTGACTATGGGACCCCTAAATAGTAAAAAGTATTTACAAAACAATAAATGAAAAAGTAAATAAGCTTTGAATTTTATCATAAGGTGATACAGTAACGTTCTCGATGATGATATAGGAACTGTTGTATCTATAATTTCTGGATTTAAGTTAAGATAGAGACTCCATTAGCTGGTTAAATGTATTTTGGGGTTTTTATGAACTCTTGGGAGAGTACCGGTGAAAGAAGCATCATCTCCCACCAGCTGCCTTAGTGAGGCTATTATCGAGGAAAGAAATTTCCTGCGCTGGCGTCATTGACCGGAAGGTTTTGCTTGAGTCTTAGATCTCTCTTTTCACAGCTTTTTCATTTATTATAAAATTTAAAATTTAGTCAAAAATATACTAAAGGGCACACGTGGGGAGCTACATCGACAGAAGAGCAGCGGGGAAATTTGTAGACAACGTCTGTCTAACGTTGAAAGCGTGCGATAGTGCCAATTTCAATGAAAATATCAGCATTATGGAGGGTGTCTGTGCTGCTGAATTACTTGAAATTGACTTCTAGTAGTAATTACGAGCACAGATTATTCACAATGCTACGACCGTCATGTGCTGGCATTGGAGAACAAAAATAATGAGAGCGATGCCTGTAGGTTAAATAATGTACGTGGTGGTGGATGTAGTTATGGTGGAGGCGGTGGTGGATGTAGTGATGGTGGAGGCGGTGGTGGATGTAGTGATGGTGGAGCGGTGGTGGATGTTGTGATGGTGGTGGATGTAGTGATGGTGGAGGCGGTGGTGGATGTAGTGATGGGTGGAGGCGGTGGTGGATGTAGTGGTGGTGGTGGCGGTGGTGGTTGTAGTGATGGTGGGGACGTAGTTGTGGTGAAGGTGGTGGTGAGGCGTTCACAGCACCACGCGATCTCTCCAGCGGAGCCGAGCTGGAGGCGGGTTGTGCTAGGCAGTGACGGCACCGCGGGCTGCCCTCCACCAGGCCGACGCTGCAATGAGGTCACTGACTTCTCTCGGCCCTCTGCGTGCGAGTTCTTCCGAAGAAAGAATTGCACATCCTAAATACAGTCCTGATTCACGAATATTTATGTTAAAGTTTAAGTTAAATTTGAGTAAGTTAAAAGTATGCAACAATGTTTTTTAAGTTAACTACATGTGTATATTACCATGAACGCTGTTTCGAATGAAGTGTTTATTCTTAAAATATGAATCATTAATGCAGCTCAAATACACTCAGATTAATGTTGCTGTTTGTTGAGTGGCGAACTAATTTTTCACTCACACATGAAAAATCCTTCACTTACTTCCTCTTCCGTAGCTCACGAGGAGTCAAGAGTAATAATTGCTACACCTCTTAAACCCACTACAAATCAATGATTCACTCGGTACGGCGCAATCCGTGGGCGTTATTAGTATTTACTCTAAATTTGTGTACTGCGAAGACTCTTTTACATCAATTTTTTGAACTGGCGACCTGCTGGTGATTTAGTTAACTAGCAGTCGCTCCCACAGCATCCCGATGAGTTTGAGTTACACGAGATTCCATTCTTTTCCAAGACCGTTGGCAGAATTGCTAGCCAATGCTCCTCATTACAAGTAATTGCATTCACGGCATCGAAAAATATCACAAGTTTGTTAAAGCATTGAATTTTAAAACAAAGAAGGTACCCGTTTTCCTTAGTACAAGATGAGTGCAGTGTCAAACTGCAGGCTTTCAACAGCCAGGATTCGTGTAACTCATTTTCCATGCTAGGATGAGGGCCTAGTTTTTGGGTCGGTGCAGCAGGCCACATAACGAGTCAACAATGTTGGGTCGATGCAGCGGGCCACATAACGAGTCAACAATGTTGGGTCGGTGCAGCAGGCCACATAACGAGTCAACAATGTTGAGTCGGCGCAGCAGGACACACAACGAGTCAACAATATTGGGTCGGTGCAGCAGGCCACATAACGAGTCAACAATGTTGGGTCGGTGCAGCAGGCCACATAACGAATCAACAATGTTGGGTCGGTGCAGCAGGCCACATAACGAGTCAACAATGTTGAGTCGGCGCAGTAGGACACATAACGAGTCAACAATGTTGGGTCGGTGCAGCAGGCCACATAACGAGTCAACAATGTTGGGTTGTGCAGCAGGACACATAACGAGTCAACAATGAATACTTGTATTTCCTGTGCAGGTTTCTGGGATGATTTTTTTTACCAATCCGTAGGACTGGGCTGCAGTTTGCACGTTTCCAAATCATATAACGAATTACATTTTCATATGAAACTGCCTTTCTTGCGTATTTTAAATTCTACAAGCGTGAATTTTAGCTTCTAATCCAGGCCAGAAATTAAGGCTTATCCAAATTTCGAATACGTGAGCAAAGAATTTTTTATATATTTCAGGTCTATAATGTAAATTTAAGTCAGTTTACTCCGCAACCTCCTGATTATACGTATTTAGGCACGAATAGAAATTAAAAAATGTTCGTGAAAAGGGTACCTGAATAAAATAATATCACCCGTACGATTGATGATGATTCGGTTATCAGGAATTTTTAGCAAATTAAAATTGATTGCTAATTAAAAATAAGAAGAGAAAAAATAAATGACGTTGATAATAGAGCGTTCGGTTCTTCTTCTTTTTCATATACCTTCCTGAATTTAGAATAGTCATCCTTTGTCCTATCCTTAAGAGACATTTTTCAGAAGAGGCTGGACGGCAGTTCTAAAACTTGAGGGAACATTTTTGTCTCAATCCATGCATCTACGAATCTTGAACTTTCAAGGACTTTGGTGAACGAGGTATGACAAGATGATGCTCGCTTAAAATATACTATGGTAGAATAGAAAGTGGTATGCTGAACAAAGCTTATTTACTAATGACGACCTTAAGAGAACTATCAGCTAAGCCTCAAATATGAGCCGACGGCTGATATTTCCATTACCTTCGAACAATTATTGTATTCAGCACGGTATCTATTCTCTATAATTTACGTGATCTAAAATGCTGAAATTCTAACTTACTGACCTGCTTTTGGGGAAGGTCAACGTACTGAATTTTTTGTTAATGTTCAAGTATAGTGTTCATTTTATATGTTCATATAATTTGCTGAGAAATAAGTAACATATCTGAAAATTAAAATGAACTAAATTCTCAATGCATGTATACATTGATTTGAAATTACAGTTCTAAATTTTTTATACATCAACTCATTTAGGGGAAATTTTTTTTCTACATTTTGTCTTACAGAAAATCAAACAAATAAATCGAAAATTAATTTATTACCTCGCACATTCTAATACGCTATGATTAAAAGAACAACATTAAAGAAATCGGTAAGATTCCGATGAAAGCGAAGATCGCACGCCAAACCTTTTGGCTTCACGACACACGCAGACCACGTACTGAAGTAGCGCCGCTGTTAGCTGTCACCTGCGTCTTTGTACGTCCACCTATGCTGCGCAGCCTGCGCTTCAATCATCTTTCTAGGTAGACTACTTTAATTTAGAAAGGTATTGCTAACAGCTACCTAGAAATAAGCAAATAATTATTGTACTAAACAAATGATAAAAATGAATCATCGACGTAGTTGGTAAAAAATTATTCCATTTCTGCCTTCAAACTTGTGCAGCTGTAACAAAATAGCGGCAAGGACCTGAGGCACATGGACAGACCTATTGCATGCGTAGACCTAATAAGATGACCGGGTGAAGAAAAAGAAAGAAACAAACGAATGTTTTGAATTTTTACGTCTGCCTGACAGACTGCATTCTGGTACTACTTGGCGACCGAGAGCACAAAAAAGTGCTCATCAACTGCACACTTGTACTTGATCTGTGACCAAAAGAGTAAAGGGAAGAAGTGATCCGTGAGCTCTGTTTGCTGGGGATAAACAGAAAAGTTATGCAGGCGAGATTTGAAGGAAACTTGGTACTTCAAAATCTGACCGACTGCAAATTGACCGATCTGTGATCATTCTGAGTTGGAGTAGTTTTGCCGAATTTCTTATTAAGTATTTGAGTATTTATGCTTATTATTAACATTAATTGTGCTTCAGTAGAAATAATTTTATATATTTAAACGCATAAGACATAAATCTATTGTGATGATTTTTCAAGTTATTTATTAATATTATGAATACACGTTAGAGCAGTGAAAGAAGATGCGTCTTTGCAAATACTCTATATCATACACTACAAATTAAACTTTGTCTATATCACCCTTAGCGAACATCACACTGCTATATCTCTATGTACACTTTATCACACTATAATTTTATCACACTATATCTCTATGTACACTTTATCACTGTATACACACTCTCACTATACACACTCTATCACTACGTCACACTAAATTACTATATCACTATATTACTTTATATCATTATATCGCTACTATACCACACTTTGCGAGTTAGGATTGAGTAAAGGCTCTTTACCCTTTTCTCGCTGAATCAATTTTTAGCAATAAATTAAGCTTTTCTTGATTGGTTCTTTCGAGTTGGAATGAATGTTTGAATGAAAGAGATACGAGTGACTTCGCTGAACAGGTGTGTTGGACGTCACGTATGTTACCAGATGTTGAAAGTTAAAAAGCGAAATTGATCCATCTAAATTAACATTAAAGTTATTTAAAATTTAAATTTATATGGGCCTCAAGAGTCACACTAGGGTGTAAAGAACTAAGTTTTCACTTTTTAATCGAAGTTTTAACTATTTCATAAAACAATTATGCAGTTAGCCTCAAAAAATATTCTTTAAACTTTTAAAAGAAAATGTTGAATAAGCTGTGAGCCTATTAAAATATTTTTCGATATGCTTAGCATCAATCAATTCTTTCAAATTATTTAGTTTTCTAAGTTCGAATCTCATGTTTCTTGCAAGAGTACATAGAATTTTAAATTACTATTATTTTTAAGGAAACATAACGAGAGAACAAGAACACTTCCGAAGAAGAATTACATTAATCAGAAGCGTTACGAGTGTCAGATCTTAAAAAATACATTCCTAAAATCAACCCACGACAAATAAATGAGGTGTCTTTCAAGGCGCTTATTTGTCAAGCAATCAAACTAATCCAGATTCTTATTTTCAAGCCTTATAGTGTTCTCCTTTGGGTTACCTTCTTACGCTTCGGGTATTTGCACGAAATGTTTAGTTCATGAACAACCACCTTGAAACTGAACTTCGAAATCTCAATCATAAATAGATAGTTCGGCATCAAGAGCTTTACGATATCAATTTAATTGCTTGAATAAGAAAACATATCTAATTCCTTGTAAGTGATTTTAACTGAAAAAGCGTTTTTACTTTTCTCTGTAAGATCTATTTATTTTATTTAAAGAAGTATATGGAAGGACTTTTCAGAAACTCAAGATCCACTCGCAAATAATCTGCAACAGCAAGGAACGTCAACAGGTTAGTTTCAATGTAAAACTTAAACTATAAGCGTTCTTTTCCTAATTCTGAAGTTTATTAGTATCTTAATAATGGCAATGCTACACTTGCAAACTTCGCCTTGCAGGTAGATCAAGTATATGTATCTCAATCTTTTGAGTCCTTTACATTCAAGTAGTTCTACAAATTTAATCAAACCTTTGTCAACCGAGTTGTTTGCGTCTAACTAAGACTACTGACAACGATTGATGTATCGCTTGACAGGTGTTCCAAGAGGCTCCCGTTAGTTCTCTAGCTCAAAAAAGTTGGTGGTGTTGTATTATCGGAAAAATTTTGAACTGTGGCCCGGACTGCGGTGTCCATGCGCTACTCAACGGGCTAACACTTTGACGACCGAGTTATCTGGGAGGTAAGGCAGCATTTTGTTGGTGCGAAAAACATGTTTTATGTTTGTATTTTGTCTTATGTTTATGTGCAATAAAACTGCATTTAGCCATTTATGAAAAACTAGAAGCAAGTAAAAGGGGAAAAAACTTTATGAAAGTGGACCGTATGGTGTTTTTGGTGGCTAAAGGCTTGAGTCCAGGCCATTGTTTATTCAATACTGTCTCAGGCTGCAGAGAGGTGGTAATTGAAATGTAATCAAGTAGAAAAATCGTCTTCCAATATTGTGCTTAATAGATTTTAGTAAGCTATGCAGATCCAATATTTGCTGACTACTTTATTACTTATGCGCTTCATAGCTTATTTCTTCGAGAATATTCATTCCAGTATTTGCTGATACTATCTGAATATTTTGAAGACGTTCGTTTAAGATTATTTTTATAAACGTTTGCCCGCTACGTTGTTCTAACATTTTTGAGCACAAATCATCCGTCCTTCAACAAGATTGAACTAGTTTTCCTATTATTTTATTGAAGAACTCTTTGAGAAATCTTCGACTTAGATGAAAACGTTCCTTGTGGAACGCAATTAGTAGCACTCGTCCCCGGTGGCACAGGGGAGCAGCGCGAGGGTTGGATGGTCTCGCCGACGCGTCGTACTGGGTCAAATTATTTAGTTTTTTTAGTTCTAATCTCATGTTTCTTTATTTTTTACAAGGGTGCATTGGATTTTAAATTACTGTGATTTCTAAGGAAACATAACAGAGAACTAGAACACTTCCGAAGAAGAATTACATTAATAAGAAGCGTTATCCGACAGGCAGACAGAAAAATCACAGTGAAGACTGACGAGAAAAATTCTGCCTCCTTGAAATTTATTTTATTTTCAGGTTATAATGAGTTAAAGCCTATTTTTGTATTGGGATATTGCGTACCTTCTGTACGTGAAAGAAGTTTTCCAACAAGATTTATTTGAATTCTAAAATTCGGGGTAACGCTTATACGAGTAATTTCATTCATATTCGTTCCCGATACTTAATCTGTAAGGGTTAGACAAGATATTGATGAGCAGCATCGCATAAAGATTTTTCTCTAGAGATATTGAGTCTGAAACCAAATAATATTTGAATTTTCGTCAAGTTCAGAGAAAATGTTCGTGGGCTCTAATTTGAGTCATACATAAACATACATGTGTATGTACTTTTACCGATCATCAGAGCCAACAGACAGGCATTTTTCCCGACGTTAAAGTACCGTTCATTTCCCATCGCAGTTTT
This sequence comes from Orchestia grillus, assembly GCA_014899125.1. Taxonomy (NCBI): domain Eukaryota; kingdom Metazoa; phylum Arthropoda; class Malacostraca; order Amphipoda; family Talitridae; genus Orchestia; species Orchestia grillus. The sequence continues at coordinate 12,368 of VOMN01126714.1, forward strand.
TGATAGAGTCGATGCCGTTGAAAATATATGTATCTTCAATAGCATGATTTTACAACCTACGCTTTATCGTATAGAAAATTCCCTAAATAGTTAAAAATCTATCAGCCTCAATTTGTGACGTTTGCATAAATCGATGATGCATCATCACGTATTCTGGAAAACGTAATATTGAGAGGCAGATTCAGTACTTTCAATGGACTGTGATGTACAATTCGCGCTCAGCCTCGCTCTGAGTTATTAATGCCTCTGGAAGACCAAATGAAGAAATAATTCTCTGGACGAAATCGCTCTGTTCATCAAAAGAGTGAGCGAAGGGTCACTGCAAAGACCATGATCTCACTAAGTCTCCGAGGAAGTGGTGACTTCGCATGACCGTGAGATGGGAGGTTTCCCACAACTCTGCTTTCTAAGGACGGAATGTTATTAATAATGATATTTACAGTTGTTGCTTCACCGGTCGCCTAAACTGGGATACGCTCAATGGAAGTTCGTTCATCTGAACATGGGGCTAGTTTTTAAGAAGGTGAGAGAACTGATTCTTTGTGGAGTTTGTTCTTGGGCTTCTGGGTGACTGGATGCTCCAGACATCGTGATGAGGTGCTAGACTATCTGACCAACTCGATGTTTTCGATCAGTAGAGTTCATTATGCAGCAATAATTCACTGAACGGGTTCTATTATTCATGATTGTTTGAAAACAAAAGAAGGCAAAAGGTTATAAGCAGATCACGTTAATTCAACAGTTTATTACCAATGACGGGAAATGCTTAGAATTGGGAAACAGCAGCGTCGATGTCAGTTTCTGTAAAGAAAGTATTCAACCAGTTGGACAAACATTTCTTATTAGTAAACGCTGCTTTAAGCAGACACGTGAGGTCGCATATCCCTGCACGAGTTGTGCGAGCGCGATACTTGTTCAGCGCCCTATCACATACATGTAAGCATGTTTTGTGTGTAGCTTTGGCGCAGTATGAATTTCACTAATTGCTAAACCACGTGCCTCATCAAAAAGGGATACATCCTAAAAATAGCTCACTTATCCAGAGCAAAGAACACGAAAAGAATTAGTTTTATCTTTTGAGTAAGACATTGCATACGTAAGTCGTTTGTGAGAGCATCATTTGACCGAGCCGTTCTGTCCAGCGGGCGAGTGCGTGTGCAAATTCAAAAGGCTGCCTTATACACAGTGGCGGCCCATTGAGGCTCTGGGGAGTTGATACGTAACTGCACGTCCGTTTTGACAAACATGTGCATTAAGTAGGAAGATAATACATCAAGTCGAGCCATCATAAGCCGTTCGAATGCATTAAGTACGACGATAATACATCAAGTCATCATAAGCCGTTCGAATGAATAGAACAGACGCCTGTACACGAAATCCAGATCCAGTTCATTTATTTCTGGATGCAGAGGCTAAGAAGATAGTCCATGGCTAGAGTCCAAAAAACATGGATGCTTCTCTGACCCACACGAGGACTGTGGGTGTATCTAGAATACAAAACCTCGAGAGCTTCTCACTTCATCTGAGAAAACCTACAATTAGGTGATGCGATTTTCTCTCGGAAGAAGAGTGCTAAGAGCGTTTCTGCACCGCACGCACGTATTCGACCCAGCACCTGATTTGCATCATAAAAGCTTCGCTGGTGATGCTTTCCAGCTCCAGGCCTTTTACTACCCTCCGCCAATGCCAACTCCACAAGTTCTTTAAAACTTTTTCGTCGTAGAATTCCTAGGAAGTAGTTGAACGATTACTTGTTACCATACGGTCGAGTATCGGAAGTTACATCAATGAAGATTCGTTCACCACGCATTAGACGATTCAGATTTCCATTTCTGTATTGCTCGGTAGAAATAGCCTTGGCTGCCTCAAATTATCAAGCTTCTCTCCGGTGCGATCAATGAAAAAACATGAGGCACACATTCGTGCATGTGCAGACATAAGATTGTCTTCCGTAAAATGCTATTGATTATTTTTGTGTCTCCTGGCAGTGCTGAGTGAGTTTAGCAGGTTAAGTTGTTCAACTGAGGAGGTTTTTCATTTTTTTTGGGCCGAAGCCAATGAACACCGCAGTATTTGTGTGAAAATAGTCTGTTTTTTCTGAGTTTCAGGATCGTGGAGTTACTGCACCGAGTTAGGATACCATAACTGGTCAACTTGTTAAATCTGAATTAGTTACTGTTAGTAGGGGTCGCTATCCAGTTTATTGCAATCGTAGGAGCACATCATGTTTTTTTGACACTGAGTAACGAAAATTTATGAATTCGTTCAATTAGACTGCTTAATTTCTTACGTTGACAGGACTTGAGCAATGCGTAATGCGCCGCTGTTAGTTCAGGGCTAATTCACAGTCATTGACCGGGAAAACAAGACTTACGACCTCGGTCAGTTGGAAGGTTTGTCATTTTTCTCATGCATTAAAGAGGAACTCGTGGCATTGTCACACAATTAGTCTTTATTGCTCATACTTCGTTTCAATGAAGCTGTAACTGAAACAAAATACTGGTTAATTTGCAAACGTTGTGGGAAAACTATGCTTTACAAAATCGAACCTGATATTAACGAAAGAAAAAAAATACATTTAAAGCACTGCATATGACAAAAAAGAAAGGATGCTGAATAAAAGATTTAACATGACCGAATACAGGATTAATGGAAGGCTCCAGGGAAAAAGTGCGAACTCTAACGTGGCCTTGTCGCCAGCATTGCTCCTCGAACTTGAAATTTAAAAACTCTTCGAAAATGCAAATCTTTACCCTAGATTAGCGAAAAATTACTCTGGGACTCTGATGCTGAGCGTTTTATGAACAAGTTATAAATCTAAATTTATACGTTACTCGGTTGGGATGCGAAACACTTAATAAATTTAATACACGAAACCCAACGCCCCGACGGTCTCAAGAGACAAAAAGTGTTTTAGTTTTCTTTGCTTGAGGCCTCGTCGGTGCAGCGAGGACGGCAGGACCAAGACGTGAACTGGAAGCATTGCAGCGGCGTCGTAGGCTAATCAGGCTTATTGGTTCAAAGAGTACTCAGCAAATAACACAGAATCACGAGAGAAATTTGAAGCAGAAATAAATGTAAGACCATGTAATAAAAGGTGCCTTGTGATTTACGGTAGATCGTGAAAAAAACGCGAGAAACGCTGTAGAGTGTGCAAAAATGTTTTCATTACTCGTGAATGAAATTATGTCATTAATAATATTCTTTTTCTCCGACCGTCAATAGCAAAGAGGTAAAATAAAAAATGGCTAGTACTTAATTACATCAAATGAAAAAATGAATCCCATTTTTTTGCCCTGCATTACCAGCAGGAAAATAATGTTTTTAAATATAGTTGGAGATGAATCACATTGTGGACGTACTCCGCATCATATGTTATAAGCCCCTCGGCTCGTCCGCAGCGGCCGGCATGCGATCGCTGATCCCAGAACCCGTTTTCGCTGTACAGCCGCCCTCTAATTAGACTGAGATTGGGTTCAGATTCGACATGGGCCCATCAATTGCTGCCATGTCTCGTACACCCGGCCTCCAACTCAGGGTCTCGACCTCAAGCTACAACTTCAACTTCAGGCTATAACTTCAGGGAAAAATTTCAATTTCAGGATATAAGGTCAGGCTAGAATTTCAATTTCAGGCTATAATGTCAAGCTACAACTTCAATTTCTGGTTGTAGCTTCAGGCTAGAACTTTAACTTCAGGCTACAATTTCAACTTCAAACAACAACTTTAATTTCAGGCTAGAACTTGAACTTCAGGCTAAAACTTCAATTTTAAGCTGCAACTTCAACTTTAACCTTTAACTTCAACTTCAGGCTACACGCCATGATGTCTGCTCAACAAATGTAGAAATTAGCGAACGGAAGTGATTGAAATTAAAGAATTCCTTCGTGTACTAAATAATTCAATTTTTTCGTATATATTTATTCCTACCAAAGTGCTGCAAATAAACTTAACCGGTTTTACATTTTAGTATTTTAATCTCAAAATGGTGGCCGTTTATCATCTGGAGATGTGGCAAAGTTTTGACTGACCATGCATGACCCTGATGGACGGTACCATCAGACAGAAGGTGTAAACCAGAACAAAAGAATAAATGCGTCTATTACGAGATGCTGATGCCACAATGCCAGCATGACTGAGTGCTGCGGTGCCGCTGATATAAATGGGGCCATACCAACACCTGGAACACAGAGCGCCAGCCGCGCTCCAGGTCTGCTCACATCAACAACAGGTGACCGCTCCCGTGGTCCTTACGCTAGAGACGTGACCAATTTCAGCGAAAATCTGCCCCAAAAAGTTCCGACCGAATCTAATAAAATGTATCTGCCAAGTGAGAGCAGTTAGAGTGCTCAATGGAATGAGAGGTTAATCATATTTTGATGCATTTTGTTGGTTAGTGTATCACAGCTGATTAAGTTAGAGAAAATAATTGATGTAAAAAACCGCTCATTTTAGAAAGCAGTATGGAATTCAATGATTAAAACTGGGAGTGCTGTGACCATGAGAGAACTGATTCTCTTTTGAAAACGTGCATTTTAATTTCTTAATCGCTTTTCAGCGACAAATTTAAAAATAATAAAACTGCGCTGCATTTCAATACCAGATTGGGTAATCAAGTATGATAAATAAGCCATTCATTAATATTCCAGTAGCAGGTCTGAATCTCTTGGCTGGTAATGTTTACCTACCGACGATCAGTTCGTAACTCACGAATTAGTGCCTCGATTTTTTTTATTCTAGATTCGTGTTCGTTTCCTGCGTAAGGTCTGGCATTTAATTTTTATGATTATAAATTAATATACACGAAACCGAACACAAAGTCGTGAACGTCGGCTTAGGTGGAAGTGACGAGTACATCAGCTGGAATTGGCTGTGCTGCCTTAAAGCAGAATTCGTTTCAAGTATGAAACAAAATAGCTGAAAGAATTTTTAGGCATACCACCAAAACAGAGTAATTGACGAATTAATTAAATATGAAGTAAGGAACTTGACGTAATAGGTAATTGGAACAGAGAAACCTATGTAACAATTATGTGTGAGACAAGGTAGCTGACGTAATTGAAAAGTATAAGATAAAATACCCGATGTAATAATTAAGTATGAAACGAAGTAGCCTAGGTAAATTAATATGAAAAAGGAAAAACATTTAACAATTAAATAAGGAAAAATGTAGCAGATGTTATATTTAAGTACAAAACAAGGTAGCCGATGCTGTAATTAAGTGCAGGACAGAATAGCGGATGCAATTATTTTCCTTCAAGTCCGAGGTAAAAATAGTAATGACAGGTGGGCACTAAGCGAAACCTACCCATGTATTTCAAACGCTCGTGCTGGCTGGGTTAGAATAATGAGGGGCTTCGGGTTCACAGGGTACAGGCCTCTCCGTGGTTCATCCAGGAGGTTCACCGAACCTTAGCGCTAGGCTCTGGAATTCACAATAAATTCATGACTGCCCATGCCTAAGGAGCATTGCAATGCCACTTCCGGATTCCTGACCAAAATAGCAGCGCGTCCCAAGAATGGTAAACGGCGAGTCCGAGTTCATCATGACAGAGATCTCTTCAGACGATAGAGAACGAAAGAAACAATCGTTTATTCTGAAATCAGCCGCGAACAAAGGATGGTACCAGTCGGTCTTTCGATGAGCTAGACTACAACCCTAAACTGTTGTTGTTAGGTAAGGACGCGCCTGCTTAGTTTTCATTTCTTGAGCGGTAATACGATTCATTTTTTGATGAGACTGCATATAAAATTTAAGTTAATGAAAATATAACACGTGCCTACCTAATTCTCATTTTTTCTGCGGTAATGCAATTCGTTTTTTGGTGAGACTGAATATAAAATTTAAGGTATTGAAAATATAAAACGTACCTACTTAATTCTCATTTCTTGTGCGGTAATGCAATTCATGTTTTTGATGAGACTGAATTGAAAATTTAAGTTGCATCATATATGTACACTACGATATCTTATGATTTAAATTATAATTTGTCGCTCTTGAATCTGAACACCCGTTAGGCCACGAAATGTTTTCTTGAATCTACCTTATTATTCTCAAATGTTCTGAGAGAAATTGCTAATAACAACTTCATCTCACAAATGATAGTACGAGGCGTTTATGTTTGTGGTCAAATCGCACCCTGAGACTAGGTTTTGACGAAAAGCGTATCCAACTTCAAACATTTCGAGCGCCACGCATGCGTCCGCTGCTTGCAATTGCATGCATGAAATTTTCACTTCCAAATATGAAATGTTTACGAACACAGGCGTCAGCGTCAAAATTTTAGCTCATTTTATACAAACCTGTCAGACATGAAGTTAATATTCAGTGAAGTGCAAATTGTGTTGCAAAGTTGGATGCATAGACATTGATTTTGTTCATGAGTTTGTGGCTAGAATGTTGACTGGCTCACTATGTTAGTCGGTTAAAACGTTGAATGTGGCACAAAGTTGGTTATCTAGAATGTTGAATGTGTCATTAAGTTGGTCGGCTAGAATGATGTATGTGTCATTAAGTTGGTTGGCTAGTATGTTGAATGTGTCACTAGGTTGGTTGGCTAGAATATTCAAAAATATGTGTTGCCTAAGTTGAATGCGTTAACGGCGTACAGCACTCATTCATCACCAATTGCCAGACTCTGCAGCACGACTGAAACGACGTAACAGCTGTAGCTGGGGTAAATCATGAGAAATCAAACGAAAATGTCATGTTCAAGATTATCTAGGGCAAAAGTTTAAAAAATGGTTGTCCCATAATGTCTCAATAAAATTCAAAATGATTTACTTAGGGAATTTTGAAACTATATCGCTGCCAACAGACAGGGGTAGCTATGGTTTATTGGGGCCTTTTACTGTCCTGTGCCTCATATTCTAAAGTATTTGTGATACCATTAAACTGTAAAATGTATCAACACGCTTTTGAAAGTAGAAATGTTCTTGAATATTTTTCATTTTAACGGGGATTTTATATTTAATCGTTGTCCTTTATTGAGCTCGCCGATTAAATACATACGTAAAATTTGAAGTTTCTATTAATCTTTCCGGATTTTATTAAAATTTTTAATGGGGATTCAAATTTAATGCGTTTCTTGGATGCCGTTCGGCGAGACACAGCTGCTCGAGATGCGAAGCCGCATAAACAACTCCTGGGTAGAACATTTTTCTCTGTTAAGTCGCAGTTAGTCCTTCATTAACTGACGGCAGTTAGAGCAGAAATATTTTCTGCCTCACTGCGCCCATTATGAACCTGAGACTGGAACGCTAAGTGACTCGTTTTTGTGCCAGAATGTAAAGCTTGATAAAATTCATGTTTCCTCAATCGAATAATTGTACAAGATAGGAGTACCTAAAGCCTCGTGTCGGGCGGTGAGGGCGTTCTGTTTACAGAGGTGGGTGTCCAACTATCGCTGGATGAAAATTAATTAGGAATGTATACGTCAGCAGAGGCGATGGCTAACCATCGAAATGAACCGTGCTTTACGTGCATTCCTTTACTTCTCGTCGCACGTTACCCAAATCCAAACGACGTACTGCACTGAAATTTTAGGCGATGGAGACAGAGGAACGAAGACGGATAATAAGAAGCGGAGAAATACGGAGAAAGGCAGGTGAACTAAATCTATCTAGTCTACCTAGTCTATCTAGTCAAACACAAGCGTCTATCTATCTATCTATCTATTTATCTATCTAGTATAATACTTAAACTCTGGTCGTCTTGCTTGTTTGCTTGCTTGAAACCGAGCACACGTTTGTCTGTCGGCTCTGATATATCCGAAATTTATACTCTTCGTTTAATCCTGTATTGTGGATACGACTTAACTGCATAGGATATATTTCTGGATACGGTTTGATTTTGATAAATTTTATTTAACCCAACGGGTCATGAGTAGTCTAGTATACTACTAAAACTCTGGTCATCTTGTTTGCTTGCTTGCTTGAAATGGTGCACAGAAGAGAAAATATACACTTATGTCATGTAAAAGAAAGGAATTTAAGTCGGGTAAGTTATTAAAGTGGATACGGGAATGAAAAAGAGGGCAGAATCGTCTGTCTGTCAGTTCTGAGATATTCTAAATTTATACTCTTCGTTTAATTCTGTATTGTGGATACAGTTGACGATTTTGCGTTATTTTTATGAAACACTAAATGATTTCAAATTTATTTGACCCAACGGGTCACGGGTTGTTTATTCTACTATAAAAAGTAAATGAAGAGGAATAGAATAACGGACAATACTGAGACGGTGATAGTTTGGACCAAATGATGCTGAGAAAAGACCGCAGACAGAAAAGGTGTAAGAGAGCGAGAGAGAGAAAGAGCGAGAGAGAGGAAGGGAGAGTACTGACCTCACAGCTCGGTCGCCTGCAGCCAAGCTTGACCTCTCGAGTAGACTGGCCTTGAACGCGTCTACTCGTCTACTGGGCTCCGTAGACGTTCTCGTGTTCATAATTCTTATTAAAGGCAGAGTGTTTTCATGAGAGCCATGAAAATAACAATATTCTCATCGTACTTGTATCGTACTTCGAAATGGGTACACCAGTTTCAAAGTTCGTTCAGCTGTCGTAATAAATTGTGAACATCGGAGAATTCACTCACTTACGCTGCTAAAAACTGTTCTTTGACATACGACATGTGCCACTTCAATCTAAATTAAACGAGCTCTTCATAAGATCATTCATCCATGGAAGTTGAATTCGCTGCACACAACTGAGGAAGTAATCGCTGCTTCTACAGGTGCGTGTGAACGCTGCGGTTGTGCGGAGTGTAGGCTGGAATACCACACACCGCAGCGTGGAATGTGTGTAAGCCGTTAATGTATGGATGACGAGACTCGGCACCATCGCTCGAGGAGCTGCCCAGCGCAGCCTCAGCAGCGTCCAGACACTCTGTCTCCGTCCGTGCGGGTCTCCAGCCTGGCACTTCCCATCATCTTGATTCTGTCAACCATCCGCACTTTATTTCAACCTCGAATTACATGTGGCTTTAGAACAAGTGCTGTGAAATATGTGGTTCGTTTTTCTTGCTGTTGGCTCGTCAGAAGTATTATTATCAACGAATTACTCTCTGCATGATGCGCTGCGCCTTCGACCATCCCAAACGCTGATTCCTATTCCATTGACGTACGATCTGACCAGAGATTAGGATCAACGGAAATCAGATTAGTTCTATTCCTGTTTTCCCCAAAAAATTCAAAATTACGTTCTGTTTATATTCAGAAGGGAATATTTTGCGCATATCAACAATATTTCCCCGAACATGTAGAAAATCCATACCCACTTGCACAACGTTGACAAAGGAATGAAGGATATGTTTCTTTGATGATACTGTAGATTTGAAAAGAAGACGTCTCATGAATTCAGTAGTCATCCCAGAGAAATGATTATTTTATAAGATAAATTATCTACAAATTTAGAAAAAAAAATTGTGCTTAAGTCAGAGATACTAAAACATTACAAAGATTCATGACGTAGTGTGTCTGTGGTATATTTTGAAGGCATTTGCTGCTGCCGACAAATTGCATGCCAGTCTCATGTTCATTGGAGCTTTTCGAGACCGCAATGCAATGCCTGGAATAGCTCCTCTATCAGCTGGCCGTGTAACTCTAGATTTGGGTGCAGCCAAACTCTTGTATTCTGCTGCGCGATTTATGGAAAAGTAGTGTATGTAAGACATGGCGATTTATAGGAAATATGAGATTTAGGATAAAAAGAAATACTAATTTAATCATAAACGTAGAAATATGTTAAATACAGAGGTTGATTATCTTACGGAATTCTCCTCCTTTGTCTGGAAAAAGAGAAGTTTTTTGAATAACACTCGAAAATTCGACAAAACAAAAATTAATTAATTGCGCGATAATATATTTAACGGGAGGAATTCATTGATCTTAGGGCGGAATCTGAAAAGGACAACGATTTTAAAATGCGGAGGTCAAGAATTGCCGCAATGATGTGTTCCAGACCACCCTGACCCTGTCGGTGACACACGCCTGCGCACCGTTGGCGTAGTCCGCTACTGGATACTAAGCTTAAACTTTTATCGTCTCCTTGAAGCTGGACTTTGTTTAATCGAGAACTTTGGCGAGCGCAATACCATGGGGATGAATTGGGGTGCTGAGTTACACAAATGAATAATTTGAGATTACTCTTCGACGAGTTTTTGTGAGAGTTCTTTTAAATAAAACGATAACTTAGCGAGAGATCTCGGACAAAGAAATTTGTAGGAGATAGACAGCAATCGAGCCTCTTGTTTATTTTCCTGAATAATTTCAATTTATTTTTGAACTATAAAGTTGGTATTAAAGTTCGTTTGTTGGTTGGTTCATCTTTACGACAGAATTGAAATTATCTCTGCTTTTAACTAAGGTTAGAAGATGTATAACCAGTGAATATGTTGATACAAAGCACCAATTGGTAGCATTCACTCGAAATACGAAAATTGACAATTTAAAATTTGAATTTTCTGTGTCGTTCTGTGTTCATCTTGAAATTCTGCGTGCTTCTAAATAGGTTCTAAGTAGGTTCTAACTAGGTTCTAAGTAGGGTCTAAGTAGGTTCTGAATAGGCTCTAAGTTGATTCTAATTAGGTTCTAAGTTAATTCTAAGCAGGTTCGAAGTATGTTCTACGTAGGTTTTGAGTAAGTTTTAAGTAGGTTCTTAGTAGATTCTTAGTAGGATCCAAGCAGGTTCTAAATATATTCAAATTAGGCTCTAAGCAGTTTCTAAATGAGTTCTAAGCAGTTTCCAACTAGGTTCTAAGAAAGTTTTGAGTAGTTTCTAAGTTAGTTGCTTATTAACTTTGCATTGTGTCTCGTATAACGAATACTGTTCAACAGTGTTCTGTTGATACACCCGTACTGTGACCCGTATTCAACAGTGAACCGTTAATGTACCCGTATTATGACCCGTATTCAACAGTGAACCGTTAATGTACTCGTATTGTGACCCGTATTCAACAGTGTACCGTTAATATACTCGTATTATGACCCGTATTCAACAGTGAACCGTTAATGTACCCGTATTGTGACCCGTATTCAACAGTGTACCGTTAATATACTCGTATTGTAACCCGTATTCAACAGTATACCGTTAATACACCCGTATTCAACAGAGTACCGTTAATGTACCGATATTGTGAACAGTGTACTCTTCTTTCCCCCCTATTTTGACCGTTAATTAAAGTCAATGAAACGAAAAGTTTCCTTACTTATACCATATCGTGCATCAAAACACCATAGATTATTCATACTTTTCGCATTTCGATTAATATTGAGATTCTGACTTGATTAGTATTGAAGTGCAGGGCTCGTCGTGAGGATGATATTTTGAAATACTTTTTATTTATATTTTGTGCGTTGGAGAATATATTGCCAAAAAATACTGCCCGAAGTGGCGAAGTCGTTCATGCAAGGTTAAAGCACGTACATGTAACTTTTAATGTGTTTCATCTCCCTTCATCAGACTATTGCACAGGAATTAAGACGCTCTCAGTACCTTGTATGGACTGGATCCGTGCGAGAGTCTATCACCATCCCATTGCCCTTAACCTTAACTCAATCGCCTCAGATCATCACATTCATTTGGGTTTGGATGAGATAATTTGGTGACAGAACGAAAACGGATCTGATAAAACAGTAGCGGCATTTGAGCTGACCAATCACAGCGAAATATTATCGAGTACATCAGATCAACTTCTGATCGAGTTTCACACAACACTTAGTGTTACAAACAATAAGACAATTAGGTCTCCAACGAAGTTTCCGAACGTTGGCCAAAAAAATGACAAATTTGGACAAGCATTGCGTTGTTGGACAAGCAAGTGCAAGCAATAAATGGTGCTCAAGAAAATTCTGCCCATGATGGACCCAAAAACCAAGTTTCCCGTGGGAAAATTTTCCTATGTCTTTATAGAACAAGTTTGGAAACTTAGTTGGAGACCTGATACATCTGATCTAACTTGAGTCCGACCCTGAAGACATCGTATTATTCATTTACACATTTCTAGTGGGTTGTCTAATTTTTTCTTACGAAAATAGCGACAAGCTAGCTACGTTTTTATCGTTAAGATGATCATATGCACAATTCAAGTTTCGAGGTAGCGAAGGTTATGCTTTACCGTTTCTCTGCCCTTAGTCTCATAACCTTCCCAGTCTAACGTTTTTTGCCGAAGGGTCCAGATTTATGCAAAATTTTGGCCGCCCAAGCGCCGCCGATATTGTCGCGAGATAACTGATCATCAAGGGAGTGAGGAAGATGTTGGGTTGGGTGAAATTCAATTTTATTTATTCCAGCGATCGTATGAATTCACAGTTATTATCTTCTATGACGCATCATTAAGTTATAGCTGAATGTTTTTCTCGCACATTGTACTTCAATATATTCATCGGTATGCAATTTTCTTCCTCTTGGCCTTGATGACAGCTTGTGTGAAGGTCGTTTTGCTCCATTGTTCTGAGATGAATTTTCAACGGGTCGTAAGCTTCAAAGTTTAGTTATTTATATGTTACCCTCATTATATTCCAGATCATCAAGGCGCCTTAAAGATCCCATTATTTCTTACTTTGAGCTACTCTCAGTCACGGCTGACTCTTCAAAAACCTCATTAAGGAAGCACAGATCCACCTGTTCTTCATTGATGAGCCCTATTTCTTTCACGAAACGTTCAGTTCAGAAAGGATTTACGAGTGCTAAACTCTAACGACTTTCGGAAGCTGTTCTTGACGATTTATAACTTCTCACGTCCTAGTTTGAGCTGCTCACTTAAGGTTCCTCACGGTTCCATGTCTAACCCAGCAGTCGTTGGCACGACTTGCGGCTCGGCGTAACAACGCATGACCGACATGAAAGGTCCTGTCGATTATGAGCTGGTGTAACCAAGTGTGACGGGCCCACCTACTGACTCTGCCATGATCCGCGCAGTTGTGGTCATTATTGAGGTGTGGGTAGGAGGAATGATATTCAGGCATCCGAGAGAAAACTCTGAAGACTTAAAAGGGACCGAAAGTAGCGCCGTAGGGAGATCGTTACGATGGTCGGATGGCAGAGCATGAAATGAGAGGGAGAGTGTCAGCACGAGCGGCAAGGAGAGTGTGAGAGGGAGTGAGAGAGAGTGAGAGGGAAAGTGTACGGACTAGCATTCGAGAGAGGAACGACCTATCAGTGTGTTCTAATGGCGAGAGGAATGGGAGAATTGATGGTAATAGCAAAATTTCTTAAGAATTATTATGAAATAAAACCAACAAAAATTTGTAATTACTGGGAATAGATTGGAAATTTAATGTACGTACACGATGAAAAGTCATCTGAAAATAAATGAAGTCAAGGCATGCCAATAGATGAAAAATCAGGTAAAGGAAAGTAAGCAAATGAATGTGAAGAAGACTGATTTTATCGAACGTGTGTTGAAGTAGTAGTACGCTACATTCCCTAGGAGATATATAGCCTACTGAACCGATGCTAAATGGTGCTGAAAGGCTTGGGCGGAAGGACAGAGCATGAAAAGAAAAAGGGTTTACTGAGACGTTAGGTTGTTTGAGAGGTTATGATCGTTAAAAATAATCAACAAACTCATTTTCATCACAAACTTACTTCTAACTAACGACGAAACTTGTATCAACATTATCGGGTATCGCGGCGGTGCCAACATCATTAGCACCGCGTCCCAGCACCATTCGTGTAGACCGGGAGTCATCTTCACTAAGACGAGCACCAGAGAGAAGATGAGCGAGGAGTGTGGAGACGTGTGGTCAAAGAGAACGCTGGGTGGGTTTTGGTGGCCGGGAGTAATGTATGGGGGCAACACTGGGGATATGTGCCCCCACAGTCGGGGTGAGTGTCCTCCAGGAGCGCTGGATCGCGTCGTTAGCCCGCAGGGGAGACCACAGACCGGCAGTGGCTGGGCCGACGCGGGTAGACTACGCGTTGTTTTTTCGTCTTTTCAAATGAACGAGCCTTGCAATGTGTGTACGCTCTGGTTGAAAACGGGATTCCAGCACAGCAGGAGCTGCGGCCGTTCATTGTAGCATCAATTAATCGTCCAGGTACAACTCAAACTACGAGGATCAGGTTTTATTTTGCCTTGGTGACGATGGGCAATGACTAGAGACAGTTTGATCTGAAGAAAACTGTGTTTTTTTTATGTCAGTTTGAATGTGTTGAATGTGGGATAACCAAGTTTTTGTTTTTCTTTTGAAGTGGAATATGCAATAAATTGCGTTATATATTGATATTCTTTTTTCAGATGCTGAATGTAAGCAATAAAACGAAATTCCTTTCTCAAGGAGGATTTCACAGTTTCTTCATCGCAGCTTTGTCGACACGCTATACTTCTAAGCATGGGGAAGACATGTAAACTCGTAATCATAGTCTATCGTTGGCTTGAGTATCGAAATACACAAGCCAATACTCATAGTCTATCGGAATTTTGAGTTCGAACGTTCGAGCGACGACTCCAAAGCCTGCACTCTATGGCCACCCTCTATGGAGTGGACTCTTTCAAATTACATGAGAATACTCGTACATATGCTGCACATTTCGAATCAACGTAAATTTTCCTGTGTTTTTGGCAAATGATGTAAATAAGCAATTCTAAAATTAGCCTTACATTTTTACGTGCAGCTGGTTACACTATTCTACAAATATCATAGTATACCTTATCAATCTGATTTTGAATCCATTGAAGTTTAACGCTGATATGTAAAATTCCCATAGAAATTAATAAGATCAAAATTCGAAAAACTCATATACATTGATGTTGGAGAAAATTATGCCTTAGTAACAAAATAATTCGACGTGTTGAAAATTATTAAGTAGAATAATTACTGTGATGATTTACTATGTATAGTCAGTAAAGGTTTTGAGTTGAGCTCTGCAACAATAATTATACGCGTTCTCTTGTATCGGAGAAGCAAAACGTGCAACGAGGACTGGACAGGTTCTGCTCGCTGACATTCGATCGGTTGTGCTTTCATTGAATTTCATGCTAATGAGACTCAGCCTCGCTCGCTAAAAAGAGGAATTTAGAGAAACAATGAAACGCTTGCAGTCATCAGAGCATTCCAAATGCCATGAATTGCCCCATTTTCACGAAACATCTCCCAGTGAAATGGTTACTTGCTTCGAACACGTTCGATTATGAGTCTTATTCTTCAAGAGTTCTGTACAAACGCGCTGCTTCATAGCCTTGAATGACTGTTGACACCTGCTTCATAGCCTTCAATGACTGTTGATACCTGCTTCATAGCCTGCAATGACTGTTGATACCTGCTTCATCGCTTTGAATGACTGTTGATACCGGCTTCATAGCCTTGAATGAGTGTTCATAAGAAAGTCTGTTAAGTTGAACAACATGAGTAATTCAAAATCATCTTATATTATACTAACTTGATGAAAATTGGGTTCCCTGACGCTCTAAGCTAGATAATGGGTACCTTATTTTTTATTGTATTGAAATGAACTTAGATTAAATAATCATGGCACCATTAGTTTCACAACCTCAACATATATAGACAAAATGTGGAAGATTCATCTTCATCTGTTAAAGTATCTCATCTTTCGTCTTATATTTATTCACACTCTCAGAATAAGGGCTTAAATTCAATGTTTTAAGTAATCAAACCTTCAATTTTCTGATCGCGTAACTGAGTGGGCGGGTGCGCACCACCGTGACCATTCCTGCAACGGTTAGTGTGGGTAAGATGTGACACAAATTAAAAATTGAATTGACCCAGAAGTGTTCTCATATGCTTCGCACTACGCAAAAATTCGGAAATAACCTTGAAAGTGAATTTAATCGAGCCTCTCAAAACAGAAACATAGCTAGCTTAAATAACAGGTATATAGGCGAGCATTTATAACACTTGACTAGAACTCCATAAAACTGCAACACATGTACAGTAAAAATTCTGGCCGTGGCATGCCATCATTTAGCGCACGTGAATACGGTTACAACCTCGGCGGCGTATCAAGTAGCTGACTACTAAGGAACTACCCTTCATTGTTATAACCATTGGTTTTATTCGGGAGATGAAGTATTGGTTTTATAATGGGCGAGATAGGAAGAATTTATTATTTCGTGCGTCTCGTTCTCGTAAATTATCAGCCTTTATACCTACATTTTAGTGCACAAATATTCTTGAAACTTGCTATTCGTGTGTTTGCAATTGTGTCAGTTCCTTAGGATGTTCCATTGTGTCTTTTAAATAGTTAGATTATCACCTATGTAGTGCTAGAGATAGTCAAAGACTCGAGACCCTAGTGGCGCAGTTATATGCGTTGAATCGTTCACACTGTAAACATTAGAACTTGCAGCTGTTACATTTGTAAGATTTTATTGACTGGGTGTGGAATCCCCTTTTGGGCAAGCGGCCGCGGTCGCTGCAGTTGATGAGACTCGTACTGAGGCACAAAACTGTTTCATTTAAGTAGAAGTGTCTTCATGGACACGCCATTGTAGTAGTGCCCAACCGTTGCTTCAAATTCATAGCTAGAATCAAAACCTTGAGAGCCTAAAAACCCCATAAATTGCATGTTAAACACTATATTCTTCATGGCAGTTAGAGTTATAATACAGCGGTGTGTATTATCCCGGTGTGAATTATAGTTTCTGTATTCATTTTTACCGAGATGACTCAATGAAATGGATGTCAGAACCCACGAAGTTGTATAATATTTCACACTTGTAGAATGAGAAAATTCGAAGATTCACTCAAGATTATCATGGCCCAGGTAGCGGAGGCTGTGCTGCTATGAACAAAGGAACAGCGCTTAACACTCATTTGTACGTGGACAGTTTCCGTCCTTTGTCGCGTCTCGCGGCCGTGCGGGAAATTGGTGCTGGATGACTCTACTTCCCTTCCTCAACGCTGATAGCTTGTCTCCTAAAATCTACGTATGGTCCTCATCAATGTTCAATTTAAGCGCCTTTTCTAACCATTTCCTTCCTGATTTTTTCCGCAAATGAAATGTTTTTCTATCAGAGTGCTTTAAGTGCTTGGTGTATCGATTTACTTTTTGTTTATCATTACCACTTATGTTTACCGGCTTTTAGATTTAAGAGCTTCGCCAATCTTCAGGAGCTGGCTTACAATATATAAGTTATCGTTTGTCTTCCTTTCCTTTGACATGTGAGGTGTCTGCCGTTCAGGCGAGCATTTATGAGTTGACATTATGCCTGTCTCGTGATGGGTATAAATGCATACATGTTTTGCACCTATTTTGCGGGAGCTTTGCGTCTGTATTAAATAGAGGTATATATATCATCAGGGAGCTCTGAGTGCATCTCGGAGTAATTCAACTACTTCGTTTCATTCTCGGATAATTATAATTTATGAGTGGAGAACAATTTATTTGCAACTGGAGTCGCATCTCGGGTGCTGCGTAGGAAGAAAAAATTAATGAGCAAATTCTGACTTTGTCACATCATCTGATCACTCGAACTCCCGACCGGATAAAGAACAATGGATGAAGATGAAGAATCAATGTGATCGGTTCGTGGTAAAACGCATTTTTACTTCTATTTCCTTTAAGACAGCATCATAGATTAATACCATATTTCCTGTCGGTATATTTTGTAAGCAAATACGTGTATACATTCAGGCATGCATACATTTACCTTTAAATAGAGGTGTGTATACTTAAAAATGTGTTTTATACCCACGTATACATATACAGCTTCACTGGGTCTGAATCACGCTTATTAGCTGCGCGTTTTGAAGGGTCTATCTTACTAAAAGGAATATATATGTCGTACACTGTTACACGTGTGAAATGAATCACAGATGTGCGTATTTGAGGCATGATGACAGATCTGACTATTTTCCGCGTTTGGTATTTTTCAACGATAATCGTGCGCAGCGCTGTAAACAGGGTATTTTGTCATCTACTTATGCGCTATTTTTGAAATTGGTAATCCAGATCTTCGCCAATGTGCCACTTGACGTAAATAAAAATGATATCCGAGTTTTCTTTCGTTGTGTCCTAGACAACCTGTTAGCAAAACCTGTCCTGGCTTGGATTTGGCCGACATGTCCGGGCATATTTTATCGAAAGAGAGGGAGACCCAGAGACAGAGATCATTGGTATTGCACTTGGCGCTCCTGACTTCAATTTTAGGGCACCTTCTCTTCATTTGAAAGTGCAGCCTTTATCTTGAAGTTTGGCAACATCTGTACGGCTCGGTACGCTCGAGTCTCGGTCTCGGGTGAAGAAATTAGACTTTGTGCTACACTCTGAATCAAGAGAAATTTTTACTATCATTAAAAGTATATTGTACTGTAGAATCATATTTATTCTCTATCATAAAAATAGTGCAAATACTGTACGTGCTTTGAAACTGAAAAATTCTTCAGTTCATAATATCGCGAAGTCTCAAGTATCATGAAACTTTGGTGTAACACTTCAAAACATGGTGGTCGCCTCATATGTTTTCTGGCTTCCGTTCTGTTTGTATCCCCTCTTTGTAACGCGTGGTCGGTGTTTTCAGCGCCTCTTGATTTAGTGTTGCAAGTGCTTGCTTGTGAAAATTTGCTGCTACTTTCATTTATTTAAAGTATTCGATTGAAGTCTTTAGAACAATGGTGGTTTGTTAAAGGACAGTGTCAAAGTTCCGGCTCAGATATAATTGATCTCAAATTTGCGATATCTGTGAGTCAATTTCTGCTCTAGTTAATTTTACGTTGTTCTGTATGAATCATTCTCTACTGCTTAATCTCATGAAGACAATAAAGAGACTTCGTATGATGTTCAGCATCCGCGTAAAACGAACGAGTTGTGTAATTAGGACACATAACTTTTCCTGAAATTTATATAGAAATGTTAAGTATTAACGTAACGTAAGTAAAACGTAAGTGAAATATTATTGTTTCCATGTAAATATATACGTCAAATCTTTAATGTCGTAGCTCACTTCCTGGATGGGACTTCGAATTTTTCTTGGTAGAAAAACTTTCAACCTTCACGTTCTCGAGACCATTATCTGTTCAATATTTTTTGAATAGAACTGAATTTTATACGATATTTCTTCGAGATTCAGTTCTTTTGCGTCAATTCGCTTCATTTTTTGACGTCCGACTTTTCTGAGGCATACTGCTGAAACTTTCTGCCAAGATAAAAAGTTCGCCTCGCTTGGCCTTGAATGAACACGGCGTGTCGGACAGAGAGGGGACGGACGGCTTGGTTTTCCGGCTTGTGAGGGACGGCGTGCTTGGAATACGGGCGGACGAGGCGAGTCTGATGTAAGAGGTCAATGATGCTCGAGTAAAGAGCTTTTCTCTCTTTCATCACATCTCCAGCGGGAGAGCTGCCGTCGGTGGCACTTACTCAACATGATTAGTGATGACACTTTGACGAACGTGAAAAAATTGATCGCAGGTGCTGAGAAGCGATAGGCAATCAAGGAAACACTGGGTGTTTTTTCCACTTGACGACCAAAGTAGTGCGTTGGTGAGTTTGAGTTGGCTACATGTAACTAGGCGTTTGGACGCTATCAGTTGTGTATAATATTCACAGTTGTGATCAACTGTGCATAAAATATCGTTTTGACGTTATTTTATGATGTGCGTTTTTATATTTTGAATCGGACGTGAGGATTTAAGTGTAGAAAATTAAGAGCTCCGTCATCCATTCTGGCTGCACTGTGAGCAGTACAGTAAATTTCAAAGTATTCTTGAACGTATGACCTTTGACCAGCCTCAAAAAAACACATCTAATCGATAGATGACTCTATACGAAGATTGATATTAATTTCACTTAGTCTCAAAATTTTCTTCAAATTTTTCAGTTTTCGTTTAACGAAAAACATTAACTCTTCCTCACACAAACATAGTAGCCTGCCTCTCTGATGTACAGTGAAACACCATCATGTCGTGTTAAATTGTAAAAGAATAGAGTGCCAGGCCTGGGATATTCAAATCTAATAATTTCATCTATGAAAACGGTGTCCAATTGCCGCAGTCTTACTTTGTGCTCATCTCATGACACGCATTCTGGTTCCCCAAATGCCAGTGCATCTAAAACGTACGTTATTGGACGCGTTTTTATTAAATGCTGTTCGTCACTTATTATTTCTACTTCTTCATTGTATGTAGAATCTTGTATGAATATTTTAATAGTTTGTTTTATTCACGCGAGTATCACTTCAAAACCTGTACCTATAAGCTATTGCTCTAAGAAGAAAGGCTTCTATGAAAGAGATGAACTGAATGCAGTTCTTATGCTGATCACTGCACGTACACAATTATGCATTTCTATAAAATTTTACTCCATGAAACTCAATTTAAACAGGAAACCCTCGAGGTTGAAAGAGACCGCGGTGACTTCAACGCTCATTAGATAGTGATCTTATTCACAACCTCTTGCAATCTTTTGCAGTGTGAGATTCTTTTTTTTTTTTTTTGGGGGGGGGGCAAAAGAAACCTTCATGAACTTCAGAAATGGGTGAGAATATAGAACAGGACGAATTTTTTTGATAGTAGAACAATGGCAACGGAATTCAATCATGGAATTAGAAATTCTCACGGCTGGGGTAGATGTAAACAACTGGTTGCAGGATAAACTTACGTTGCTTTACATGCGTGTGTACAGCTTCCATCAGCTTGAAGGATCGTGGATAAGCTCGGCTAGCATTCAATAGAAAATTATTCTACACGTCGGATTTGCAGAATTTTCGCGAAAAACATACATAAATAGCTCCGCTAGGCAGAATTTTTGAGACAGAATTTTTGTACGCCTTCCTCTCTGTTTTGTGATGAAAACGTGCGCAACAGACAAATATCGTGGACAATGGACTGATGATAGCGCATACTTTTGCTGATGGACAAGCACAAACATGCATAATTCTCACGCATCATGCATCAGGTGTGATCGCTCCGGTGGGTTAGCCTCGTGGGCTTATCTGAAGCAGTCTGCTGTGCAGTGGGGAACCCTGAAGCTTTCTGGTCGACTTCTTCGGGCTTCTTCACGACTATGAATGAAAAATTCTAATTCGTGACGTTGTAACTTACGTGTAAATTCGTCGTGGGCAACGGACTAAAAAAATTGTGTTCGAATGGAGGCTTCATCAGTAAGCCTTCAGATCAAAGTATTCTTAAAATATGATCTAAGGACCTAACGTATAACTCATGAAGGAATCCAATACATAAAACTGTTCTGATTATTATCAGTTTTTATTAAAAGGATGTTGATGAAATAGGCTTCTTTAGCATGTCATGGGAAAATACTTTTTTCTAAGAGGGATGTTTAATTTCAGTAAACTCTGAAGATCAGGGCGTATTATTCTTACTTCTATGGTAACACATTTATAATATGAATGTAAGAGGCTTAAGAATAAATCATGTTTTACGCTCCCTCAGAGTTGAAGCTCCCCTCAGGGGGTGAAGGATAGGCCATAGGCAAAAGGGTTAGGTTTGTTATGCTGTCTATGACATGCTCTGAGGACTGGCACTCCCAGAGGGCACTGTTAGGTCATCTTGGCTTTCGTTAGGCCTGCAGTACTATTATCTTTCGTGCCCACTTCGTTTCTTCTCGTATTCATGAATTTTACGCTGATTATAATTATTGTTTACATTTACTTCCTCTTCCTTCTTAACTTACTGTTCTTTGGGAAGGGAATCCTGCGTGGGAACACACCTGTACATAAATTTTTCGTTTTTATACAGTCCGTACTAATATTCTCCTGTACGCTTTCTTTGGATCACATTTTATGGAGATGAGGAGCTTGAAACCATTGATCTAATATACTTTAATCTAATCCAGTTTAAGCAAGAGTCGGAGGAGACTATCTAATATACTATAATCTAATCCAGTTTAAGCACGAATCGGAGGAGAAACTGGTAGCGACTCATGGTCAGGATCAAACGGATGCCAACGTTACCGTACATTACGGTAACTCGGCTCATGTTTGCTAGTCATGTACTTGCATTTCTGCTTGGAAATTAACTGAACATTCAGGGATCTCGTGAGAACCAATCTGACGCTAATTTGGTTCTTGATCTTGAGGTGATGGCGGCTCGTGTCCAGCATACAAACAGTCCAGAGCTCGTTGCATGACTGGAGAACATTTTAATGGCCACATATTGCCGTCAAACTCGAGTTAACTCAGAAAAAAAAAATAGCGTGTCAACTATGCAAAAAAATGATATCCCTTCCTGAATTAAACGCTGGCCGTAATTACGATGCTCTATCTTTTAACGTTTTTGGAAGGTGACAAACAGTAACTTGCATAAATCTGTTTCATTGAAAGGGTATGTTATCCACAAGATTTTTTCCACTGCTTTCAAGGAATGCCCTCTCTTGCCATCGACGAGTATCAGAAGATTTTGCTGCTCTTGGTGTTCGAGGACTGTACGCGGAGGTACTCCACATGGTGAGGGCTCGCAAAAGATGACGCTCAATATTTCACATATTTTGACAGTAAATTGTGGTGAACCTGTATCTTATTTAGTGTTTTTTTTTAGTTTAAGTTCCCTGTTTTGACTGAAATAACCAAATAATTCCGTAGGTATTTAGTGTTTAAATAAATATTATCCCATTCCATCATAATTTTATTCTGATAAAATGACATGAAGTCTCTTGCAGTATTTTCATCAGTCGCTCTCACATTAACCTTTGTCTATGGATTGCGCAATAATCATCATCGCTCAATGCTACAGTAACCCTCGTCTACGGATTGAGCTTCAACCCAATTAAGCCGACCTCACTGTAACCCTCATCTGCTGAAACCTCGTTTCAGTTTTGAGCAGAAAAGTCCTGCACTATATTAAGGTTTTGTTAGGTGGCGTGCGCTACGGCGTTTCACAAGGGGAGCGTCCCCGCCACACAACAACGCTGCATGAAGGTTATCTCAGCCTTATCGTGCCTGTTTACGGCCGTCACTGCCACTTCTTTTTGCATAATACTCTGCTTATTATGTGGCAGAGGGGGTCGCGTCTTAAGGTCTTGGCCGTGAAAGATTATGATAGATTTGCTTTAATTAAGATGGTGGTCAATTAGAGCACTTCCACTTCAACTTTGGAAAGTTTAATGATGAGCTTGCTACGATTCTCGGATTTTCTTTGTGACTTTTTCATTGAGCAATTATCTTCAATAGATTCACTTCGTTGTTGACTGGGATCATTGATGACAGACAGTACGCGGACCTCGGACGAAAAATATTTTGATGATGTGGCTATATTTCGTTTTCTATTCTACCAATTGGAGTGGCCTGTGCCTTTTTGTGTTCTCTAACTTCAACAGGAGCGAGTTATGAATGATTACCAATTAGTATAGGATTAAACATTTTCTATCATTTGAGGAATTCTCAAATAAAAGTTCTCGCCGACGAAAATCCGATGAAATTTCGATCGAAAGAATGTATACGACTCCTCCAAGTTTATTTTTACATTTCATTCTTGTATTCCTATTAATGTAAAACACATGACTGACGCTCGGCGGCAAAATTTTTAATGACTCACTATAATTCTGTAATAATGCCTGTTTTTTAGGGTACTGTTTCGATCTCAGAAAATAAAAGAGGATTAAATAGCTTATGTCAAAATCAGATACTCATAAGTAAGTTTCACTTAACATACGATATTCAACGTGACGTCTTATGACATAATATCCTAATTGGTTTGTATAAAGTAACGTAAAAAGTGCTGGTACGTGATACGTTAGTGGATTCATACCTCTGTATAGGCTAATTGAGGGATTCCATTGATGTCTGGAAATTCGGCAGACAATGAACATGGATCCTAGAAGGTAGTTTAAGGGTAGGGCAATCACAGACCTCATTGTAAAGTTGCCCAGCATTATTGTTTACAATCCATCATATCCTAAATTAAAGTCACGTAGCCTCAACTGTGGAACTCGCTTCTTAACTTCAATCAGCTTATTACGAAGAGATGAATGACAACTAATGAAATCGTACCTGAATGGATGGGTCATCGTTCATAATTCATGATTTTTGAATATCTTCTCAAAGGGTATACTTCTGACTTGAGAAGATAGAAGCATATGTGGCAGAAAAAATTGAATTCGAGTCATTTCTTGAACGAAAGAATTAGAAAATTAACTTTTTTACCTGACACGAACGGTGATAACCTTTACTTAGGAAGGAGTATTTCCTATCAACCTTGAGCTATACTTTCCCTTTCACTCAAAATCTCATTCGTCTACGCAGGGTAGCATTCCAGCAAGCATTTTACTTCCTGTAGCTGATGTAAATTTCACTGAAGATTCTCTGCGGAATATCAGAGTTGCCGGTGGGGATTTGATCCTAAGTATCTCTCTGATTTATTCAGAATATGCTCTCCTAAATGATACAATTACTGCTGGGTGCCAAGTGCTTAGCTAACGGAAAAGAAATGACTGTTTCTCATGCGAAACTCAAGCAGGTTATAGAAAACACTTCACACACTTCTTTTGAATCAAAGTTACTGTTTGCGTCCAAATTGATCAAAATACAAAAATTTCATGCTATTGTGCCGAATTGAAACATTGAGGAGCAATTATCATTTTCTTCGTCTTCATAGCTTTAACATTTCTCGTTTATGGTATTCATTAATTAATTCTATCAGGCTATTTCCTTACATCAATTAGAAACTGCAAGTAAATTTATTCTCTAACTGCGAAGGGACCACGTTCAGGTACGCCGCAGCCGTCCGGGTATAAAAGATGGACCAGCGCGCGTTTCAGTCATTGCTTATCTGCTCTCCGTGTGGAGAGGTGGTGTGTGTCAGGCGCTTGTGGCATTTACGGACGAGGTGTTCACTACAGGACCAACCCTGCATGATCTGTGACAGAAACGCGTGATATTGGCAATATGAAGGTAGGGAGATGATTTGTAATCTCTTTTAATTGTCTTTCTCTTACTATCGTTTTGAATTACAGCTGAATGAAACTGTCTAAAACTTAACAGTTAATTTTACTAACCAGATGCTCCATATTTAAAATGTAAAATGCCGGCTTCATTTTACGACTGGATTTATTTTGATTTGGTCAATTTAATTCATTTTATCTATTCAAATAGTGTGTTTTATTATAATGTTCTATTAAATGTTATGGAACAAACGCGATTTTCAGAGTACAAATTTTCACAGACCGACCTCAAAGTTTCAAGCTTAAAAGCTTTTGTTTCTTTGTAATGAATCATCTAATTTAGAGCCACAGAAGTTGGATTAATATTTCCCCCTTTGATTGGATGAGTGTTCATACTTATTTGCAATGATTTGAATATTTCTTGTAGATAATACAAACAATGACGGCACCAGCCGCTAAGTGTGCTTGATAGAGTGCCATTGTTTTTGCCAGCTTTTGAACTTCCTCTCTTGTTTGTTAAATATTACGCATTCGTTCAACACCTAACTATTTTCCATCAGGCTGTTACTTTTTAAAGATTCCTGTTGAAATTCCCGAGTCACACTGAATTAACAAAGAAATGCTTTAGTAGTCACGTCGGTCAACATAGTAAAACAAGTTTAGGTATGTAGCAAACTTAAAAATTATATTTGCAGTCCATTGACTGAAATTGTAATTTGCTTTTCTGTTCATTGCTTGTTTTCGGCCCTTTTCTTTGCATCCTCACTGCGTGTACATATTTCAGCTACCATAAGCGCTTCAAAAATATTAAAATCGTTCAATTGTTCTCAAATTCTGAGTGCTTCATGACCACTAAGTTAACAGAGTAGTTGTCATATATTTGAAGTATCCTGGGGGGCCAAGTATTTCAACGAACACTTTTTATGTATGTTTACACTTGTGAAAAGTAAAAAGTTCAGTATCAAGACTGGGCAATGAAAATAGTTAGAGAGCAAGGGGTGAAAATATTTTGGGATGATAAACAAATATTCGTTATTCTTCGATAAATACTAACATGAAAGGATTCGAAATAAATCATTCCCGTTCTAATGCGAGCTATAAATATGAGAAGACTCCAGTGCGTGAAGTATTGCTTCATTTCATGCTCTAATGCTTCTTCAATTCTATTAATAAGTTTGCGGAAGCAATAAAAAAACAAAATGGGAATGCCCTGAGCAAGCAGCCACATCTCAAACAGAGGCGTGATCTCCGTTTGTGATGCTCAGTTCAAATATTTTCAGACCCTACGAGCGTTCTTTGTTGCAGGCGCATGCATACTTTGCTGTCTTTTTGAAATTCGTGTATACTTTTGCATGTTCTCGACTATTCATTAGTTAATATTATTTTTCAAGTTGATAATCATTTCATAACTGTCGTGTGGAAATGTTTCATCAGCGTTCTGTAATCCTTGCGCTTTTCAAAAGGTAATCTCAATCCAATGAGTAAATCGTTTTCTAGACCTTAAATAATTGTTTAAAGCATATTGTTTTGGGTAATAAGAAACTTTCATCTAAAAATTTATGTGCTCACAATTCAAACACAGTTTTTTATATATTTTTCCCAATCGAAAACAACGGAAACAGCGATATAACTCCAAAAAAAACATAGAAAATCCTTGCAAAAGTCGTGAGTCCTTGAGGACGGGATCGTAAAATACCGGTCATTTTTATTAGCGACTTCCATTACATATTCTAGTGGATGTTCGTGCAGAAATCAGAGGTAAAATGAGGCAACCTGTACTCATCACTCATGTTTCTTGTCCCTACTCGCATAAGTAGGGACATTGATCTAAAAAACAAAGTACATCACCACAAAAAAATGCATTATTATGAATAAGTAATTTTGTGTGACAGTGTATCAAATTTGTGCACATAGAGTTTACGATTTTGTCTTGACTGTGAGGAATGATTAACGTGTGATCATGTGGGCGTCCAATTCTATTTAGAGGTCCAAAAAAATGTACTCACTATTTATAATTCGATAATCTCAAAACAGAACAACTTACACTACATAGTTTCATTAGGAAGTGTAGTGTAACTATTAAATTAGCCGCATTGAATCGGGTGAGTGGCACTTGCTTGCAATTTGCGTGCGTGCGCGGGTATTTTGTTTCGAAGTTATTGAATCACGGACAGAATATTTTTTTAGACTTCTTCATATTTTATCGACTGAAGATGAGACCCCGCACGATGCGAGCATCTTGTTCAGACCTCGGGTCAGGTCTGAAAGTGGTCGGGAAAGGAGTTGCGGTTCATGACTGACGGGAAAATAATATTTACTTTCCACTTTGGTACAGCCTGATGACCAGTTCAAAAGTGCAGGCTGCAAGTTTCGAAGCCAAGGTAATGTTGCATGCTAGCACGTCCCGAAGCTATTATTCTTACACCGTGCGTTATTTACTTCAGGATAAATTCTGAAAACACCAACTGAGTAGCATTAGAGTCAATGAAGTTGACGTGGCATCACACATATAGTGTATGGGAGCAAAATACTCCTAGAGGTTGATTCATGCGTCTCAGCGTTGGGGATTTTTGGACAAGCCCATCTCTCGTGGATCCTAATATGCTGAAATTGATTGCATGTAGCATGTAAAATACTTGTTCAAATTTGCTCTTCACTTCTGAAATTTTCTCTGATTTGCTTTTGAATCTGACACTGTCTGAAAATGTGCTGGGGTAAATGAGCGCAATGAAACTTAGGCGATTTATTTCCTTGGCTAAAACACGAATTTCATTTCATATATCTTGTTTTATGTACATTCCAGTTGAGATGTTTTACGAAAAAATGTCAAGCAATTCTGAGCTTATTTTAATAAACTGGTTTTGTTTGGCGCGTTTTCCTTAATTAATTTTAAACACAAGCTTTTATAAGCAAGTTTCCAGAGCGGAAGTTTTTTTTTTATGCCAGTTCTTTATCAAATTTTTAGCTGCAAGTTTTTCTTCAAGTTTTTCTCGAATTTACGATACATTTTTTCGTTGCCGAAGTCTTATTGAACTTGAAATTAAATTTAATTTCATAGTTTTAAAACATGCGAATACATATTATGAAAGCAATAAATAAGTTAAAACATTCATTTAAATTCTATGTGAATATTAGCCAAGATCTGATCGCCATTCTGTGCAAGTTTATTTCGTTTCAAGACTGATGCTAATTCAAAATTCAAATTCGCGAAT
>VOMN01126717.1:0-10951 GCA_014899125.1 Orchestia grillus
CTGCCTGCGTACCTCTATTAGTAGAGCAGGGGCGGGGTACTGCCTCGCAATAGCCTGGGCTGTCTCGAGCCCCACGCTGGTAAACTGGCGCAGCTGCTGCTGCCACAGCTTCAGGAGGCCCACGCCCGCACTGGACACCTTCACAGGACACACGTTGCTGCCCTCAGCGTACCAGGCGAACGCGGCGTGGTCGGCCAAGATGCTCCTCCTGCAGAGGCGTGAGGCATATGGGCGAAGGTTCGGGTGACGTGGCGACAAGTCAGATGGGCACTAACTGGGTGTAAATGTAATATGGGTGGCAAATGAAACTCAGGTGTGTGAAAATAAAAACCAGGGAATAATTGTAGAAATGAAGACCTGGCGGGAATCGTAGAAGTTAAGAACTGGGGCGGGAATCGTAGAAATGAAGAACTGGAGCGGGAATTGTAGAAATAAAAAACTGGTGGAAATTATAGAAATAAAAAATTGGTGGGAATTGCAGAAATGAAGAAGTGGTGGGAATTGCAGAAATGAAGAAGTGGTGAGAATTGCAGAAATGAAGAAGTGGTGGGAATTGCAGAAATGAAGAAGTGGTGGGAATTGCAGAAATGAAGAAGTGGTGGGAATTGCAGAAATGAAGAAGTGGTGGGAATTGCAGAAATGAAGAAGTGGTGGGAATTGCAGAAATGAAGAAGTGGTGGGAATTGCAGAAATGAAGAAGTGGTGGGAATTGCAGAAATGAAGAAGTGGTGGGAATTGCAGAAATGAAGAAGTGGTGGGAATTGCAGAAATGAAGAAGTGGTGGGAATTGCAGAAATGAAGAAGTGGTGGGAATTGCAGAAATGAAGAAGTGGTGGGAATTGCAGAAATGAAGAAGTGGTGGGAATTGCAGATATGAAGAGCTGGTGGGAATTGCAGAAATGAAAAACTGGTGGGAATTGCAGAAATGAAAAACTGGTGGGAATTATAGAACTGAAGAACAGGTAGGACTTGTACTAAAGAAATGAAAAACAGGCACAACAAAAATGAAAACAGGGACTTGTACTATAGATAAGAAGTACTCCGCACTTCTGAACGTCTCTTCAAATAAAAGCCCTCGCAAGAACATGCAGCAAACATGAATCCAATTACAGAGCAGCAATAAGGTGAGCAAGGAAAGTGATGAAAAATCCGGGAATGTTCTGGACCAGGCATAATTAGGCACCAAATACACGAATGTGTACGAATGCAAATAATTTAAAAAAAACACCAAGGACTCGAACATACGCATTTCTCATAATGGAGGGAAAAGTAAAACCTCGTAACATTGTTTAGCGTGAGAACCAATTGGTATCAGAGTGTCCGGAAAGTTGGTGATGATTTTTGAAGAAAAGAAAAAGGGTAATTTATAAGAAATAATATTTTTAATCAAGCAAATATGAGCCATTTTGTTGTACAATGCGTCTCAATCTTTCTTCAACTTGAAAATAATCTCTTCCCAGAATTGCGGTGGTTTCATGGCAAAGAATTCATCAAGATATATTTTTAAATCATCCAGAGTATTGCAATTTTTACCATTGATACTATTCTGCAAAGCCCTGAATAAGTGGAAACCCGAAGGAGCAATGCCGGGGGAATATGGGGGGTGGGGTAACACATCCCAACCAATGTGCAGCGATTTTTGTCTGGTTTCCAAAGACCCGTGTGGTGGGTGCCGTCCTGATGGAAAACACCTTTCCCGTTGGTCAATTGAGGACGTTTTTCTTGAACTGCTGCTTTAACCTCGTCCAGTTGTGAGCACTATTTTTCAGAACGGCATGGTTACTTGGATGTAGCTCAAAGCACAGAATTCCTTACCAATCCCACCAGACACAAAGCAAAACTTTCGTAGAGTGAAGACGCGCTTTTGTAGTGGCTAAGGGAGGTTTACGTCGCTTACTCTAGGATCGTTTCTTTGAACGTTTCGGTAAGTAATCAATTTCTCTTTCCTGGTACAATATGCCTTAAAAAAAAGCGAGTTCTCATACCGGTTATAAAGCAAATCACAGGTGGAAATGCGATCCAAAAGGTTCTTCTCTCTCAAGTCATGTGGCACTCAAACATCGTCGCGATGTACGAACGATGCCTTACCAGGTGCTCATGAACGACGGATTTTGATGGGTTGAGGCTTTCTGCCAATTCTCGAGTTGTGCAATGGGGATTATTCTCAATTAATGATTTGATTTGGTCATCATCTGTAGACGATGGTTTGAACGATTGCTCTTAATAAGGCTGCAGTCTCCAGCTCGGAACCACGCGTACAGTTCTTTCGAATAAAGAATTATCACCGTAAACTGTGCATATTTTTTTTGGTGTTAGTGAGGTATTTTTTCCTTTATAGATACAGAAAAGTACCAAGTACCGAAAACGAACTGATTTATCTTCCATTTTAAGGGATTACAGAACACAGGTTAAAAGATCTCAAACCTTTTACGAAAAGATAGCTTGAACTGTGCTATATAAGGAGGTAGGGTCAAATCCTATCTTTCACACTCAATCATGTTCTAAAATAAGTCGAAAGATGAAGTACTAAAAATTGGCACGAATTTTCGGACGACCCAATATTTAATCCGTTCCACGACAGTTTTTCTAACTAAAACTTAGCATATCCGAACGACTTTTTAATGCGTTCCAATTTTGTTTGTCACTAGGGAATTGTTGGTTCATACCGAAACACGTCAAGAAATGCCGGGTAAATTCCTTTAAAGCTTTTATTCTTAAATCAAATATTTGTCGAACTTTCGTGTCTAAAAATTAAACATTCAAATTTGCTCGAAAACACGTCTACTCGTCTTTACGGGACACGAGTTATTAAGTGAATAGTTCTACACCTACTAACTATTTTTGGAGCATAATTCTGTAGCAAGGAAATGAAACGTGTGTAGTAAATTTCGTGGAGTTTATACGCGTCTCGCAATTACTTCTCTAGCACTTGAGATCTGTCGAGTTTACAGGTCCCAAATTAACAATACAACTCGTATAACGAGTCAGCTTGTCCTTGTCGACGCCAGGGTTCACTGACAAGGTACGAAAAATAGCCAAGGGAATAATGAATAACATAAAGCTGAAAAAAAAAAACAATAACTTTGAAGCGAAAGTAAAGAATAATAAAAAAAATAATTTAAACCTAACACAGGAAAGTAATGAAGTATATTCAACAAATAAGCACTGAAGAAGAGCCCATTTCATAAATGGGAAAAAATTACTAGAAAATAAAATTATGAAGTACCGGTTGCATACAATAAACCAAATCCAGGTTCAAAATATTTCTACGCATTTTACACATATTTCCTAAATAAATCACAGATACATCTTGCTGCATTAATTGGAACATATTTAATTTCTAAAACGTAATTTTAAGACATTGCACCAGGAGAGAACTAATACGAGCAGGCGATGAGACTGACTTGTAAGGAGCCTGGGCCACAGCGCGTGCAAGACACACTGCGTACTCGGCGACATCTGCCGCGTCACTGAAGATGCGGTGGTTCACCCCGTGCTTCAGTTGGACCAAGGCCAGAGCCGTCTCGCAATCGAGCCTGGAACCATTTTTGACTCGAAATACAGGATGTTTATTTAGTCTCTCTACAGTTATAGGGCTAAGAATAAGCGAAGAAGTTAAAGCCAGTGAGAAATTTGTAATTTGAAACAGCCGCTAGTGTGCTAACCTTTACCGTCTACATGGATTTTAAAATCCACTTAATAAGGCTGCTACTTAATTTTCGTACAAAGCTAAATGCAGCCTTATCGCAAAACAACTTCAATTATATCACATAAACTTGACTTGTTCCGTAAAATTATAAAATGATAAGTGATTAAAAAGGCGATTAAGAATTTTGATTATCATTGTGTTCAATGGATTGAGTCAAATTAAAATAGGTACCTTATCAATTGATTTAAGTAATGAAATTTCAAAAATGTAAAGCGACGTACTTCATTAACACCCGGTAAAACAAACCCTGAATACTGATCCTACTCAATGCTGACGTGCACGGAAGAATTACTCCCGATAACTCCCATTTCATCTGAACAGCTTTAGTATGTTAGGTGCTTCACAATGACGCATTTTTCAGATCAAACGACGGGAACATTTCGGTTTAGGGAACATTTTCGGTTCACAATTCCAAAGGAAAATAAGAAAAACAAAGTAAACCCTAAACATACATTTCATGGCACCTCACTCAGACCGCAGCAAAAGACCGGCAGCCGGCTGC
The DNA here is from genome assembly GCA_014899125.1 of Orchestia grillus. Lineage (NCBI taxonomy): Eukaryota > Metazoa > Arthropoda > Malacostraca > Amphipoda > Talitridae > Orchestia > Orchestia grillus. The sequence continues at coordinate 4,212 of VOMN01126717.1, forward strand.
TTCTGGTGGAAGACATCCGTGATAGAATGGGGGACATTATTACCTTACCAAAATTGTGTTTTGTCAATTTCAGTGGGATACGAATTCTTATTTTGATTAGGGCTTCTTCCTATTCCTAATGTTGGGACGTCTAAATTTTTAAAGGTTAAAACTCATTTAGCTTTTTACAAATTGGAGCTTCTCTGGATTTTAAAAGGTTAGGATTTACTTACACTTCGATATATTGTGACTTCGTTAAACTTTAATATGATGAAAGTTCTTTGAATTTTAGTGGAACTTATTTTAATTAAAACGTAGAACTCCTTTTATCCTAAAAAAAATTATTAATAGTAACTTGAAAAAAGTGTGACCACTGTAAACCCATGACAAATTATTTCAGAATATGCACACAAAGCATCGCGTAGAACTGCCGCCAAGACTGTGAAAAACATAAATCTGTAACTTGAAAGTTATGAACAGAACATCAGTCTTGACACCAATTTTCTCAAAAAAAAAATTACAAAATACACCCAGTCGCAAAGAGAATCTCGCACCAAAATTTTTTTTTTAAATTCATTCACGGTGCTTGATCTGATGGAGACTATCAAAGTAACCTTCAAGAGGACTTTCCTATAATAAGGAAACTAAAAAAATAAAGCCTTCACTTCAAACACATCAAAGATTCTGATAACCAGAGCTGCTGAGCCTGGCGTAAGCAACCTCCCCTTCAACATCGTAAAATAAATCAACTATCAACGTGCGTCAACGCTCACCTGTTGGGTAGAACTTCACCTCTTCTGTGGCTTTTCTTGAGATTTCTGGAAACAAAAAAGTAAAAGTTTCAGTGATTGACGTTCATGCGTAACGAAGGAATTTGCAAGAACCTGACGGACCACACGACCAGGGTTGCGGAGTCGGAAATTATACATATAGTCCGACTCCGACTCAGAATCCGGAAAATCCAGACTCCGTCGTATGTATGTACAGTACTACTTATTTATCTATCTTGTGAAAGGTTTTTTATGCTTTGCAGACTACAGTTGATCAACGATATCAAAAGAAAAAATAATTTTGGTTAGTTCACAGTGGTTGATAAAAGACATCACAGGGTTAGTAATACCAATTAGTCAAATAAGTTCCCATGAGTATTTGCTTACGAAGCAGGTAAAAATAAACAGACAGAGCATGTTAAAATAACAATTTAATGGACTCCAACTCCTAGCATTCTTACGAATCAGACTCCGAAACCCATCACGCACACAACTACTCGAACAAAAGTTAATATGATTATTTCCATGAGCTATTTTAATCAATGTGCAGCAAAATGAAAATTATGTCCAATTCAACAACATATGAAATCACATTTTTACGGCTAAAGATTCTTTTAGATAAACATATTTTTTTAATCAATTATAAAAATTCGCCCCTAAAACCCCAAACCGTATGACGGACAGGATAAACTTAACTCTAAAAGAAATAACTTCTTATTTGAATGAACGAAATATCGCGTGAACGGTTGTTCATGTTCTAACGCCTTGTGTTCTTATTCACCCCAGTGTTAAACGAAACAATTAAATTAAGACTGTTAATTATCAAAAACTTGTTATAAATATCAAAAACTTGTGATAAATATCAAAAACTTATTAATTCTACAGCTCCACTAAAGAAATGCTAGACACCATGGAGTTAGTTTCGTGTCTATCATAAAGATTATTATTATTGGGGTTAGACGCAATGCACCGGTCTCGAGGGCTATACGGCATCGAAAGAGTAGGGACCATTTAGTATGGACTTAGGAGAACGGGGAATCTATGCACAGGGTGTGTTCCCACACAAGATCCCCTGCGCATAGAAACAGCAAGTTAAGAAGGAAGAGGAAGAAAAGACAAATAAGAAATAGCGAAGAAGGAATGAAAACGGAAAGAAGCAAAGTGGGCACGGAAGATAGAAGTCCCGAAGGTCTATCTAAAGCTGAGGCAGCCTAACAGTGTTCCCCTGGGGGCGCTAGTCCCCATAGCATAGGATAGACAAACCTAACTAACCTACCTCTATTGCCTATGGCCTATCCTATGCCCCCTGAGGGGACTATCATAAAGAAATATTGGCATTTCCTACTTCAATTGTCAACGAAAAATTTAAATCGATGTTCAAGAACAGCATTAAGATTAACTCTCACATTTCTTTCCCTTGATAGCGGAAGACAAACAGAACAGTTCACAAGAACCACGCGTTGCTCTGGCAAAAAGTTGTCCGATGCAGCGGGCAGATGACCAACGACTCAACATTAGAAAAGGAAATCTAAGAACGCGATTCGTCTTGCCCCCGCAAGTCAAATTTTCACTAGCGCCCACACGTATTTTCCATTCAATTCCAGTTTTCGGTGACATCAATTTGATATTTGGACTACGAGAAGCTACTTTTATTACGTATTGGTTTCGTCAACTGAGGAAAAACGATGATTCTATCGCAGAGTATGAAGAAATAAAATCGAGAACGAAAGCCAGACCACGAGCGAGAACAAAAGCCAAACTTCGAGTGAGAGCAAAAGCCAGACTACAAGTGAGAACAAAAGCCAGACTACAAGTGAGAACAAAAGCCAGACTACGAGCGAGACAAATAGCGAGAATAATTCGGAGAATAGCACCAAAAAATGATAGCAACAGGAACAATAATATCGAGAGTGACGAGGACACGAAAAAGATCAAGAAAGCGACACGTTCAATACACAACAAAAGGAAGAGTGACGCGGGCTCACTTGATGCAGGCGTCGAGGTGCCACAAGAAGATGGTGACGCTGCTGACAGCGAGCACCTCCTGCCACACACGGCACCGCTGCTCGAAACTGCTGCAGCCCCCGCTGTAAGACACATGTCTCGTTAGGAGCTAAAGTGTCTGTAGTGGCACACGTCAGTCGTGAGTCATGACATGCAGCTCACAGCACTGAAATTGGCAGAATATCGAGTTTTTTGCATAAAATGTGCAGTAATGGATAAAGTAGAGTGCAGTTGAGAGGCCGGTGCAGTTGAGAGGCCGGTGAACTTGAAATAGCCAAATACTATCCAAAGCCTAATAAATTAAATGTTCAAAGAGTAATTTCAACATTACCTGCAACTTGAATGCGTTTTCAACCCTTCAAATAAGTCTACACTGAATACGAAGATCAAGTCACATTTGAAATAAAATGATTACTAGCGGTTATAAACAGTTGTAAAACGAATGTAAAACCAGTTGTAAAACGAATGTAAAACCAGTTGTAAAACGAATGCAAAACCAGTTGTAAAACGAATGTAAAACCAGTTGTAAAACGAATGTAAAACAGTTGTAAAACGAATGTAAAACAGTTGTAAAACGAATGAAAACAGTTGTAAAACGAATGTAAAACAGTTGTAAAACGAATGTAAAACAGTCGTACAACAAATGTAAAAACAGTCGTACAACGAATGTAAAAACAGTCGTACAACTATGTAAAAAAAGTTGCAAAGCGAATGGAAAAAACAATTGTAAAAAGATTGTAAAAGAAGTTGTAAAACGAATGCAAAAATGGTTGTGAAGCGAATGTAGAAATTGTTTTTAAATGAATGTAAAAATAGTTGCAAATGAATGTAAAATCAGTTGTAAATTAATGTAAAATGAATATGAATTGACTGTGAATCGAATGTCAAACTGACGTGAAAATGAAGTAAAACGAATGTGACACGGAAGTAAAACGAATATGAAACGGATGTAAAACTAATGTACAACTAATGTACAAACAGGCCCGAGACCAGCTAACCTTTCGTCAGCAGCACCACAAACTTGTCGCTGCACGAGCCGTACAAAATCTTCAGTCCGCGGAGCGACGATGGCGTGATCCTCCTTGGTGGCCTGCGAGCAACACTGCGTTATGTGCCAGCGCTACACTGAGTTAAAACACTGTCCCTTGTGCTCCTCTCTGACCCATAGCTAAACTTCTAAATTAATCTCAATAAAACTCTAATGAAACATAAATCTAAGAACAAGAAACACCTCGTCATGGGTACCTCTTTATCACTCATTGCCAATGTAATCACATGTCTTCATAATAAATATTAAAATCCATATTAGAATTCAATCCCGCCTACTGTAATATAAGTACTGATGCTATATTTGCCTTCATCGTACCAAAAGAATAGCTGTTTAAGAAGTACAGCTATCCAAAGCCGTCTGCACTGGGGTGCAGACTTCTAAACACACTCGACCAACTCTTGATAAATTCTTAATATAATAATACCTTTTTCTAAAAATAAAATTCATGAAGAACAATTCTCTCCTTGTCCCACTCTATCACTCACACATGATAGGAAGTTCTCAGCTTGTCCCACTATCACTCACACATAACAGGAAGTTCTCAGCTGGTCCCACTCTATCACTCACACATAACAGAAGTTTTCACATTGTCCCACTATCACTCACAGATAACAGAAGTTCTCAGCTTGTCCCACTATCACTCCCACATAACAGAAGTTCTTACTTTGTCCCACCATCACTCACACATAAGTTCTCACCTTGTCCCACCATCACTCACACATAACAGGAAGTTCTCACCTTACCCCAATGGGACACTCCCAGCCTGCGAGCGAGTTGCTACCATTTCCCGTCCCAACTGGCTGTTATCTTCGAGTCCCAGGTAACAGGAATGTCTGACCTGCTTGGTGACAGGACACACCCTGTAGAAGGTGATGGCTTCGCTCAGCACAGGGTTAGCCTCAGGAGTCCACAGCATGCCTGCAGCTCCCACTGCATCCGGCAGCTGACACATGCCTGGCTGCTTGTGCAGGTCGTCCCAAGCTCTTACTTGTAGCCACTGCACACAGACACTTTGATTAAATTACATTCCATACACGAATAACACGTGGATAACTAGCATCTCCTTGCTATAAAAAATGAGGGTAAACCTCGCGTGAAAAAAATGTAATATCTGTATCACCGATACGGACTGCCTTCTCAACTGTCTCGCTCATTACGAATAGGTATGAATGCACTCGCGAATTTAGATCCGGAAATTTTCTCCGATCGAATTCTGTCAGTGCACAAACAAATGGTTACACAAGTAATGGAAAGAAGAAATCTATAGGTTTTGTGTTCTATCATACATACAGTATGTCCCACAAGAACCCGAACAAAGTATTTTTTTCTCCATATCAGCAATTCCATCATAAGAATACCATAAGCATTTCATTTCTAGTGTATAAAGTCAAATGTTTACACATCACCACCACAAACTTTAGCTGAGTTAGAAACTACACATTTCAACCGAAATGGACGTTCTAAAGAATAACCCAGTTATGATAAGGCGGGTTATGAGGAATATGAGAGACAATCGTCAGAAATGCCTTGATAAGGTTGGACGTCAGGTCAGTTAATGTCTTATGTTCCATTTCATTTCTATTTAAGAACAATAATTGTTTTTATTATTCGACTTAATAATGCCTTTTCTATAGGTTAATTTTTAGGGATAATTTTGCTAGAAATTAAACGCTTATGATATTCTTATGATGGTATAACTTACACGGAGAAAAAAAATATACTCGGTTCAGGATTTTGTGGGACATATTGTGTAGTGGAGCTCATATAATATTTGGGGCTGAACCTCCCAAATTTGGCAACTTTGAGAGCTGAGGTTGGCACACCATTTCACCTTATTTTCACAGTTTTAACCCATACCAGCAGTTGCACTTCCCCCATTTAGACAGTTTCAGCATTCATCGTCTGATGGACGGTTGAAGTGTCTACGGTGAAAAATAATTATTCCAGATTATCTCAGAATGACAGAATTCCAAATTTAAGAAGCTCAACCTGTAGATTATTCAAGCATGAGAGGAAAACGAAGAATATGAATCTGAATAGTGCCTTCCACACTCAAATAAAACAAATACTAAAAAATGTACCACAAGACACACATCGTCACTTTCTAGCAGGAATATTGGTGTATTTAATAATAGTTTCAAGAATTCACTATAAAGCACTATACCTTTTCTATTAAATTAGGCAAAACAGACTACATATACAGCAAGTTCATTACTGCATAAGTAAGTACACATGCAAGAAAACTGTTAAGCTTAAAAAAGTAATTACCCAGGTACCAATCGAGAGGATGTTATTGCAGCTCAGGTAATGAACAAAAGCAAAAAATAACCTCACCTTTGTGCACTCAGATAGAGAGTCTGCTTTTTTGGCTGCTTTTTCAAGCAACTTTTGCTGCTTTAATCTTTCTTTTTCTTCAAGTTTTTGCTTCTTTAAACGTTCTCTCTCTATCTTCCTCTCTTCCACAGCTCTTTTCTTTGCCTCGCCTTTGGTAAGTGGAGGAGGAGGCGAAATGACATGGTCAACGACTTGAGAAGCAGATAAAACCTGAAAAAAAGTACAGTAGCTCACTAGATTTCTAATTACCAGTCAGTCAACAGAAAAAGAATATTGTGATAAACACTTTATCAGAAACGTTAAACAACTACTGCAGGCCAGGAAAACCTAAGATCAAGAAACAGTCACAACTCAATAGAAAATTTACATAGATAGTACCAGAAAGAATAATTTCAAAAAAACTGGTAACACTGACTGGGATTTGGCAGAATCCCAGTCAGTTTTCCCAGTCAGTTTGGAGTTTTCTTAGTCAGTTTTCTTTTTGATATCTTTCCATAACAACTCCCAACACTCAGTACTTCTCAACTGCTCAACAAGAAGAGAAACGAAATAACTGATTATTCGGAATATCTTTCTTGCAAAGCAATTTTAAAATGAAGGTA
>VOMN01126725.1:0-26942 GCA_014899125.1 Orchestia grillus
TTTTTCATGACGTTACGAATACTTATTTGACCCACTGTAAAGCAAGAAAAGATAAATAATTATCAGCAAAGAAGGCATGAAAACGGAAAGGAGTAAAGTGGTTACGAAAGATAGAAGCCCGAAGACCTAGCTATAGCAGAGGTAACCTGACAGTCTAAATGACGAGAGGAAGAAGAAGCAGCCCATTTCGCATGCGGATATGGAAACTAACTCAATACCTGCAACACTATGAGTACAAACTTTAGCGTCCCAGATTTTCTGAAAATTATACGTTTTACGTAAGAGAACGTCCATAAGTACGGAAATTATATTCGACTTCTAGCGAAAATCAGTTAGCCATATCCCTGGAAGCAGTAGCGGTCGTGGACATGCTCGTACTATACCAGACGAGCTCCGTATCACAGTCTAACTTTGGCGCTGCTCCATCGATAAATGTGTAAAATAACTGATAAAAATATTTGAGAGGCCAGAAGTTACGGATAATTATAGATGCTCCGGTGAAGATCTTAGCCTGTGAAGAAGCCCTTACTCTCATTGCCCTCAGAATCGTGAACGTGCAATCCACGAAACACTGTTTATTTCGTTCAAACTCGGAACGAGAAATGCACGGGGCTTGATTGTCGAAAATGAAAATTTTATTCCCAATGTATGCTATAAACAGGGTCGAAAGGAAATTATTGGCATCCAATGAACCTCTCGTCAACCACGCAGAAGTTGAAACACACACGGTCTGCAGCGCCTTTCGAACTGACTAAAGAAATACAAATCATGTTGAACAGCGCGACTACAAGCCTTAGTAGCTCTGCCGAAGTCAATTAAGGGTATCATCAAACGAATAAAAGTTTTGACTCGAGTAATTGCATCGACTAACAGAAGAAGTTTTATCGCATCTGGAGTTTTTGCTCTTCAACTTCTGATAGGAAACGAAGAAGTGACTTAAAAGTGTCTGAACTGCTCCAGAGCATCTGCAACATTTCTTTGGTCGTCGCTCTCCCACCAGGCCTCATTTAGAGATAAGAGCGATCATTTGAAGAGTGTCTAAATACGCCTAGGCACGCCGAAATTGACAAGTTAAAAAAGTTAGATTCTAGGGAGAAAATGAAAGCAGCAATGGAGGTGAGGCTTTATCTTTCAAACTTGTTTACCAACAGTTTTTGGAGTGAAAGGTTCTTTCTGAGCGTCCATGAAATCTCAACTCGGCTCACTGAAGTGAAAGAAATACACATAGAAGCTGTCGACCAAGACCCTATATCCCTCGTCTTTCGGTAAATGACCAATCCTGCGTATAACAAAACGCATCATTTCAGAATAGATTAAATTACGGATGATTATTTATTCAGAACAGATTATTACTTATAAGAGGAACGAAAATTGCCGTGTGCTTGACGTACGAGCAGCAAATGTTTGCACACCTACGATGCAGTCTTACCATCAAACGGTTTAGTTAAAGTATTGAGTTGAACCAAAAAGGAAAACTTTATTTCATTTTGACTTTCGAATTTCGGAGCAGTGAAAGTGAAGTAAAGAAAATTCAATGCATTTAAACGAAAATACTCAAACGGAGATCCATCCCTATTAGTAGGAATTGGTTGGGTTCTTAAATGATTTGACTAAAAACAGAAATATAGTCTGCAACAAGTGTGAACATATAAAGTATAAAACTGTTATCATTAATTAATTAGTTTAAGGCTCCCTAGCCACATTAAATGCGACATCAAGGGAATGAAAAGAGAGGACCAAATAGCATGGACTGTGGGGAACGTGAAATCAATGCACAGGTGTGTTCCTACACAGGAATCCCTACGCGTAGAAACAATAAGCTAAGCGAGAGGAAGAAAAGACATAGAAGACAAAGCAAAGAAGGTATGATAATTGAAAGAAACAAAGTGAGCACGAAAGCGTAAGATAGAAGTCGCGAAGGCATATCAATAGCTCAGGTAACCTAACTGAGTCAAGTATTAGGATAAAAGCAAAAATTTCTCCGACGAGCTTCACGCATGCTCTTCGTTTCCTATGATGGTACCGTAGTCATAAAATTACGGCGGATTTGAATAAGATTAATTTTGGTGGGTCTCAATGCTGATAGTGTATGAGAACCCAGAGCTCATGAAAAGTTAGATCGAATTAGACATTAAAGTTTTAAATGGGATGGTTGCACAATCGAATTACTATCAAAACTAATAGTTTATAAGAATTTACATTTTCTAAAAACTATATCCCTTCAAAATAAGGGATATCCAAACAAATCAAAAATACTTTTTTCACGCTCTTGCCCTCGGAACCGTGAAGAAGAGGGTATTTCGAAAGTAGTACAGGGAAGGCGCCGGCTTTATTGGACGCCATCTTTTTTGAAGCGTCCTAGCCATTTCCTGAAATGCAGACCTGGGCCACAACGGCCCTCAAAATGGGCGGATTTTTCATCACTGTAATAGGCAAGGATGGAGTATTACAATCCCGAAGTGGATCTTAAAATACTAGCGTCAAAAAGATCCCTACTAGCCAATTCGAGGTTTAAGAGTCGATATCAACGATGCTGGTATAGGTCACGATACGGTACCCCAAGTACGGTTTATCATAAGTTTACGAGTATATTTTCTAAAACATCTTAACGTTTGAATGACAAACTTGAGTGCTGAAATTATGAGCACAAGTCGGACTGACACAAACATTGATTTACCACTATCTGTACTACTCCAAGGACAGACTACACAATGTGTAAAACGTTCGTTGTGTTGTGCTTATAGAAGTGAAAACTCAACCCTCTGAAAGCATCGTGGCGACATAAAAAATATAATGCATATACTCGTAATCCGTAATGAGGCTTTGTAAAATTCCCTCTTCCAAAAAGTGAGCCAAAAAATTGCACGCGTACAAATGAAACAGCCGTTACTTCATTTTTTGCCTAATATCGCCATCTCATAATTGCCCAAACACGACCTACTATAAACAATGCTTCTAATTCTTCAAGAAGATGAACAAATTACAAGTGACTCTGGCGAGAAATAAAAGCATATTGTTCATGAGAAGAGAGGTATGTGTCCAGAGATTCTTGAATATTAGTCCTAGAAAAATTTTCAAATTATATTTTACGAGGCGGTCACCTAAAATACGATCAAGATGTTTAAGATTCCTACACAGAGGTAAATTTTCCGTTATCTATCAGCAGAATTTTCACGTATTACTTTTCGAGGCAGGTTTGAACACCGTTTGAGGTTGCTTATATGTGTCTGAAGACCTTTTTTAAGAACGAAGGCTCAAAGATTTGCAGAATTTTTCCAGTTAAGTCAATTCTCTGTTGAAAGTTGAAGAAGTGTGTTATGAATTTGACAATAAGATTAGATTAAAAACACTTTACTATAGCTACATGATTCAATATGAAGAATCTTGATGCATGATACACAAAGTCTCATATAAAAAAGTCACATAAAATGAAATTTATCACCACATACACGAATGCTTTGTTGAGTTATGTGAAAAAATATCGTATTAGCAGTAAGGATGGCAGCGCTTCAGCATCTCAGCCTATCTTGTACCGAAACGGAAGGGACCATTTAGTATGGACTTTGGAGAACGGGGAGTCGATGCACAAGGTAAGAGTTCCCACACAAGATACCCAGCGCATTGAAACAGCAAGCTAAGAGGGGAGAGGATGAAAATATAAAGAATCCTAAGTGATGAAGGTATGAAAATAGAAATAAGTAAAGTGGGCACGAAGGATAGACGTCCTGAAGGCCTAGCTAAAGCTGAAGTAACCTAACGGTGCCCTCTTGAGGTTACCAGTCCCCATAGCATAGGATATACAAACCTAGCCAACATAACCCTATTGCTCATGGCCTATTCTATGCCCCCCGAGGGGCATACGATGCTAAATGCAACCTCATTGCGTACTCGACATATATTAAAATAAAGCCAGAGCTAGTATTCCATACAACTCTAAATGCAGCCTTATTGCCTAAATAATTTAGTCGTTGAAGGGGTAAAGGTCCAGATGAGTTTCGCACACACCCGTGGCGTCAGAGCGCTGTCGGCTGGACACCTGGCGGTTGAGGCTCAAGGTCGCAGTGCCGTCACCGACGTCGCAGAAGAGAACAACCTCCCACGCGGAATCTTAACAACATCCTTCCATTTAACTTATCCGATAAATTAGCCACGCATCAGAATTTTCACTACAGAGCCCTATGCTGAAATGTGTCTTATTCATGATAAGCTTTACGGCAGAATTTATAAGACAAAATTTACTGGGCGTCATAGTGGAGAAAGAAGTATATACCACTACATGTACAGAGCATCATCCGTCTTCATTGCAAGCATATACATGATAACATTCAGGTTTTCTATCTGATTTTGGCACTACGAAACTTCAGAAAGCTAGGAAATTTATTCTGCAAGGTGTTTTATTCAGATTGAGCATTTCGTATAAAGGAATATTTTTATTCAATGCATGAAAAAGCAAAATTTCCTTAATAATAAGACAATTGGCTCAAGCAGTTATATGAACTGAGCTCCCGTCTTCACCGATGCGCATTTGTAACGAACATTTACGCTCAAATTATGAAATAATTTGAAGCTACGGACACTACGACTTGTTATATTTATGAAAGGAGTTAATAACGGAAAACAGCCGCATAGAACGAAGTTAAGATAGCTCTAATTTAGAGCGTATACTTTCGCAACAAATGCATCCTACGGTCACATTTATTCATTTGCTTCGTTAAAGCTCCCTAGCCCCAACAAATGTGATCTCAAGACAGCGAAAAGATGCGACCATTTAGTATGAACTTAGGAAAACGTGGAATCTATGATGCATAAGTGTGTTTCCACTCAAGATTCCTTGCGCACAAAAATAGCAAGTTACGAAAGAAGAGGAAGAAAAGATAAATAATAAGTAGCGAAGGAGGCATGAAAATTTAAAACAAAGTGGGCACGAATGATAGAAGTTTCGGAGGCCTAGCTGCAGTCCCCGCAGCATAGGATAGACAGACCTAACAAACCTAACCCTATTGTCTCGGTCCTATCCTATGCCTCGTGAGGGGTACTACCGTCACATTAGTTTTAATTAGCATTAGCATTAATCCTGTGACAACAAAATTATTTTTGCGATAAGCTCCACATAACTTAGTGAGAAAAACCAGCTGTATTCTTATAAAAAGGGAAAGTATGCGACCCTTTTAGTCCATGAAGGTGTATTTTAAATATTACCGTTTCACAGCGCTCTAAAAAATCAGATTTCCGGAGTCAGGCCTGAGCCTATCTTAGACTGGACTGAAGTGGAGCCAGCGGACACCACAGCACCAGGGCACGCAAGGACGGTTACTGTAAAACTAGCTAATTTGTGCAGCTGCCGCCACCTAATTTTGGGCTATTTTCGACTACTGGGATATTTTCATTAATATCATTTACAAAAACAGAATGTGCTAGTCCAAGAAAACAATAGTAAAAAAATACGTTGCTATAATAATAAAAGAAAGGCTACTGTGACTGAGGCTTCAAAAATGGCAAGGTCAAAATCTGAAGCCGCCGGTCGCGTGACGTCATCGTTAAATGTTGACGTTCTCGTAACTCTCACGTGGCGGAACAGAAAGTAATTATTTTCTGGTGAAGACATTAAGTGCGCGACAAAAAAATTAATTTCAATAAATTCTAGATCATTAGCTAGTAGTAATCTTGAGATTTCCCCTCTTTCTTCCGAGCTCATATGTGATGAAAATATTCACTTTTACGATTAAAATAGCTAGACTGCTCTGTGACATCAGTGCCCACTACTTCGACTGAATTGGGTCGGAAAATTCTCGGTCTAATTATCTGACGTGCCTTCCTCAATCTGTGGCTTTAAGAATTATTAGAACACTTTATTACAAAAGGTCACAGAAACAGGACTGCTTTCATAATTTCGGCTAAGGCTATTGAAATTTGTAATTCATCTGATTCTTCCCTTGACTTTCTTACAGTGTAATGGAATTCAAATCTTCAAAACTTTCCGAAATGGTGCTTTGAGTTCTAACAGTTACACGAGTATCAATTCTACATGTCAGCTAGTCCTGCTACTTGAAAAAGGACAGTATCATCGAGCAGCTTTCTCGCTATATTTCAATGCGAACTGAAGTTTGAAAAATTTTCTTCATACTTTAACCCAGTCTAACTTTTTCCGCCTCCTCTTCGAAAGGTGGTGAAAAAAGGCGAAAGCCTGGCCGGCCAAAATTTAAATGCTCGCGGTTGCTACGGTAAAAAAGATTTTAACTGTTATAATCGATGTGCGTTGACCAAAACCGATCAATATTTTTAGTAGCCTTGCACACGTCATAAAGAGTGTACATATTTTTGCTACGGGTATCAGCTAGTCGTACGATATGTGTAATTTAACTGCTAATCATATGTGATTCACATAAAACTTGAAAAACAGAAATTTATCATTTAGATTCATTTCGTTACCACATCACAATTTGCATTATTATAAATCACGCGTCTGAAGTTTCAAGTTCTTGAACTACTTTTCAATACAAGAAGACAAAAAACTTGGAGCTTCTGCGAGAAATGTAAATCAATGTGCGTAAACTCGTGAACTTTACTTGAGCGTTCAGGAAGTTTCAACAAAGCAATATAATCCAAACCCAGAAGTCGTACGAGCGCCTGTCCCGAATAGATGTTTCAACATGATCTCTCATTGAAAGCCAACGATTTCAAGACCAAAGAACAGCTGGAGCTGATCCTTCACTCAGAATGGAAGAGGAAATGCTACAGAACCATGTCCGTCCAGATGGCATTCCCCCAAATAGTCACAGCACCATCTTTTTAGCACAGACTACGCATTCGTTTAGTAGCTTTTGAGTTGCCCAGAAGTACGAACAAGAAGGCACCAGCTGGACCAGATGGTCCAGTGCGGAAACTTGTGATTCATATGCGCTCTGGGGGTGCGACTGATGAGCATCCAAGGAAGTATAGGAGCCTTATTGCAACACGGATACTGACTGGCATACCCGAGTACGTAGCGCGACTACCTACCTACATGTACAACAGGAAGTCCCTCTACGACGGAACTGAAGCTACAGCGTAACCATTGCATACCAATTGCGACGACCACCGTAAAATGAACACAGAAGACAACCCCTTAATAAGAACAAACAATGCATTTAACTATGAAGGTGCCCTCGAGTAGAGTCAGTGAAGAAACATCTCATTTATTTCAGCTCGTCAAATACATAGCTTCACTACATTCAGAGCAGGAAATGTAAAATAAACTCAATTTTCACTTCACACGAGGGAACAGCGCGACGAAAGCAATTGGTCGTGAGTTAACTGGGGGAGAAAATTTGAGTACGATACATGTTTGTCTCCAAACCATTACTGAAAGTTTCAGTGAATTGATGTTCTCGTTTCGTTTTTGATGATATTACTTCAATACGAGGATTTTGGTGAGGTGAACTATTGTATAAATTGATAGCGATAGCTGCGATTTTATCTCAAACACGATTACAGCTGTCATCTGTCGATCTAACGTGCCTGAGTGTTCTCTCTAGGATGTTAATGCAACACGTGTCGAAAAAATTAGGCGTGTGCCCACTAAACATTTTTTTTGCGTGGATAGAAAATGCTTCCTTCATACAGCGACATAGTTTAGCCTGATAAATGCTGCTCAAAGTATTATCAAGAGAAATTATTTGATTTACGACATACGGAATTCATTACCTTGAATCAGACTAAGTATATGAAAGCTTTCTGATTGATAATGGTGATTATTATTATTATTATAATTATTATTAGTTAGTTTAAAGCTCCCTATCCGCATTAAATACGATCCAGAGAGAACTATCAGAAGAAAGAACCGTTTATTTTGGACTGTTGAAAACGTAGAGTCTATGCACAGGTATTTTCCCACACTAAATTCCCTATGCATAGAAACAGCAAGTTAAGAAGAAAGAGGAAGAAAAGACAAAGAAGAGATAGCGAAGGAGGTATGGAAATTGAAAGAAACAAAGTGGGTGCGAAAGACAGAAGTCCCGAAGGCCTATTTGCGACTGGGGTAACCTAACAGCGCTCTCCTGGGGTCGCCACTCCCCATAACGTAGGATTGAAAAAAAACTGACTAACCTAACCCTGTTGTCTATCTTATGCCCCCTGAGACGGAAGCTTTATGGACAATGCCAGCGACGCAGAATAAAATGAAGAAAGATTCGTAGCCTAATTATAAAAGACAGCTGTGAGGAAAACGACTTATTTTCACTCGAAAAATTTTACAATACATTTTCCAAGAGCTTCACAGGTGAAGTGATCCCTCTGATGAGTCGTATGGAGGATTCCGGCGTATCGGACACAACTACAAGCACGTAAGTAGAAATATGCAATGGACATGAAAATGTTTAAAAAATCTACAAAAATGAATCTGCACGATTCGATCAGTTGATTATAAGCACATCGTAGCTGAGTGAAGTTGGGTGTCTTAGAAATGGGAAATGAAGAAAAGATTTGTGCAACTGAACTCTCGGAAAGGACAGTGAAAAAGTGCTGTAAAATTCTGTTGCAGACAGATTCTCGGGCCCTAAAGCGCTCATGGATTCACCCACAATTTGAAGTAAAATTCGTGTCCTAAAGCCACTGAAACAGAGTATTTACGTACTTTTTTTGGAAAAATCGCAGTTCCTCCAAATGCATCGCTTGAAAAATGAATTGCAGCGTTGTTACGAATTTAGTTTTCATGCAAAGCCCCATAACTCGCTATTTTCCAATAATCCACTGCAATGACTAATTTCGAGAGTTTTTACTTATTTAGATCACTATTGCAGCTCTCCGGAATTAATTAAATTCCTTGATGGTTTTTCATACATTTTTGATGAATGCTAAATATGAATCGATGAATAAATGAGAAATTAATTATATTTTTTCATCAAGGTTTTCAGCCATTCAACTGCAGACACTACATTTGGGCAAAATTTTTAGCATTCATAACGTGCTTAAATTTTCATTTCTTCCTTCTAACACAGTTATCGAAAAAGTTTCGACTCATTTACTTACAACTATTCAAATATCATATGCGTAAAGAATTCGTCTTGTATGAATTCTTAATACATACCAATGAGGAAAAGGTACGGACCAAAAATTACTCATAACATGACCAACGCTGATAGAGATCAGCTACACGAGTTCGCACTAGAGATATAGTACCGCAATATACTTTCCTAGCATATGTTGCATTCGAAAAGTGCGATTCTTAGGGTACATTTACATTAGATATATTCTAAACTAATCGATATGCACGAGCATCCCCTGCAAAGTAATATTTATTTTTTGAGAAAAATTGAAAAATCAGTTCGTTTCTATTGGAAATCATGAGAGAGACACAGAATGTTTTTTTAGAAACTAAAGTTTATCTTCTGTTTTAGCACAGAATTCGATTTTGGCTCATGAGGCACGATTGTCTGTACTGGAAAATTTCTAAAAATCTGCTCTCATTTCTTATAATAATTGAACGAGTAACAGCGATACAGGGCAATTTTCTGGGTGCGAAGAAATTACAATTTTATGACAAGAATTCGGCTCTGTGAGGAAAATCACTAGTACCAGAGATCTACCGAGTTTATAGACTTATTCTTCCGACAGGAATTTTTTTCAGTCAATCCAGGGAATATAATGGCAGTGCTCACTAGCAATCGAACATATCGAATGGTGTGCAATGAATCTTCAGCATAAAATTATTTTTTCTTATCGTATTTCGATTGCGCTGGTGAGGAAATAAATACCTTCATTTATCTCAGTAAACTAGTTAATCGCGTGTATGGTAACTATTGCATTTGCAAGTATTATTTTAAAGGCTTCGTTAAATTGTTTTACAGCGCAGTCAAATCAACGATGAAGATTAGGAAATGTGACTTCAATGCAACAAAATGAGGTTTTGAAGTTGATTCGAACATTTTTAATTTAGCTGAAAATGTTAATGCACCTTAAATTACTGTAACCATTTAGAAAGTACTGTATTTAATATCAAGAATATTCTAGTAGTAGTAGAAGTAATAAAGATGGCAGCGCTTGAGTAACTCCTGACTTTCTCGCACCGAAAGAGTAGAGACCATTTAGAAATGAACTAAGGAGAATGGGGAATCTATGCACGAGGTGTGTTAACACACAAGATCCCCTCTCCGCATAGGAACAGCAGGTTAAGAATGAAAAGGAAGAAAAGACAAAGAAGAGATGGTGAAGAAGGCGTGAAAATTGAAAGAAGCAAAGTGGGCACGAAAGATAAAATTCCCAAAGGCCTATTAATAGCTGAGATAACAGTTATCCTCTGCGGGTGCTAGTCCCCATAGCATAGAATAGGCAAACCTAACTAACCTAACCCTATTGCCTATGGCTTATCTTATGCTCCTGAGGGAGAAGAAGTACACTGATCCCAAAACACTGATAAAAGTAATTACTATATTCCCGTAATTCTCACGTAAATTCTCGGTACGTGAGAACGTAGAATCGTATCGTGAACAGAGTGACTCACTCTCTAGTGCTATGCAGATAAGATCAAGAAGCGGTCAAGGGTCGTTCTTGATCTTCAAGCGATCTTTTCTAGACCGCAAGGCCAACAGGTATCGAAGAAAGCAGCAGGTGCGGATAGCGGGAGTTTAGTGTCGCATTGAAAACAAGGAAGTGAATTGGAAGTAAGTTGCTCGGCCCCACCAAGTACTTATGACTCATGAACGTTACCCTCCGCACGACCCAACTTCAAGGTTCTCGAGACAATACGACAGTGATACGCATGTCCATCGCTGACCACAGGCAAGTCTTGTCATCCTCTCAGTACTATAGCACAACCCAACACGGGCGATCACTTCTCGACACAGACTCGCGGGTTTTGACACCGACAGTTTATGGATTCAGTGTTAATAAGACATCATGAGGTAAAGATTGCATGTCTACAATAAGCTGATGTTAGCAATCGCCCACCACAATGTTGGAGTTTTCAAGGGTGTTCTTGTTGGAATTACGCATCAACACACAAGTCATAAGAATTGACACAATCGTGCGACAACGGTAAATTACGAACCATGGATGGCACCAATAAATACGGATGTAAAACGAACAGCAAAAAATAACCAATATGTAATGAAAATCTCTGCATCGTACTCGTATACACGGTACTATATAAATATATTTTTCAAATGATGTTGATATGTGACAATTAATGACGCAAAAATTAGGTGGAAATTAAAGTAGGAAATCCAATTTTAGTGTTTGTTCCCCTAACCTGAACTAAATACTTGATGTATGAATACATAAGAAAAATTTTTTATTTCAAACGAGTTTAGAAGAACAACACATTTCAATGCATTAGATTCTTATGATTGCGTCTTTGGATGAAGATAGTTTATAACAAACTGTAATGAGATATAGTGTTCATAAGAGTATAATAATGTTACTTTCTCTGCTACAAATTTTTTCACTGTAGTAACAATCATTGACATAACTAGAAACCACGAAACTAATTCACGTCAGAGTCCTCCAGCTCGCTACGTCTACAACAGAAAATTTCCGGTTGCTGCTCATGACATCTAAGCGGCCTAGAGCTTCTCAAGTACAATAATTATACAATCGCAGCAATTAGCACCTTATTTACAATAATAATACAGTAGTCAGCATCACAAGAAGAAGAATTATGCAACAGTCAGTACCATAAATACAATTGCACAACATTCAGCACCATATATACAATAATAACACAGCATGCAGCACCATAAATGTGAAAATTGCACAACATTCAGCACCATAAATACAATAATTACACAGCAATCAGCATCATAATTATAAAAATTATACAGTAGTCAGCAAAGTTAAATAGAATAAGTATATCATCGCAGTAGTCAGCGATGATCCTTTAACCCTTCAATGGACACATACATTCGTGACTGGAACTAACGTTTGTTTTGTAATTTTTATAAACAAGTTTTTTATACGAATTTAAGAAATTTAATTTAAAAATGGTAAAATTTTATGTCAACGAAGAAATCAAAACTTGCACGAAGAAACATAAAAACACCATAACAGCATGAATTAAAATAAGAATTCCGACATTTCAATTCGTTGAACACATGTATACTATGATCTTTAAAAAGGTTAACCTGGATAACACAGAGCCAAGCCCTAGAGAGAGACCTCATGAAAACTAACTAAAGAGGTACGTAAGGATGTTGCTACAGCAACGACCCCAGCCGTGCTCTGTTTCTAAATAAACTTGGCGACCGCATCAAACATCTCTAAAAACCGGCGTAGCCGCAGCTGCAAGCAAAGCTTTCGGTTCGCCAGTACACCAGAAGCGCGTCAACAGACTCAGAGCCTCGACTTCTGTTTACTGGCCTTCAAATTATGGTCCCAAGTTTGTATTCTTGATGCTTGTTTCTTGAAATTCTGGTCCCAAGTTAGTAATCTTGATGCTTGTTTCTTGAAATTCTGGTCCCATGCTTTTAGTTTTGATGCCCGTAACTTGAAATTCTGGTCCCATGTTTTTAGTTTTGATGCCCGTAACTTGAAATCGTGGTTCCATGTTTTTAGTTTTGATGCCCGTAACTTGAAATTCTGGTCCCAGGTTTGTAACCTTGATGCCAGTTTCTTGACATTTTTTTCCGAGGTTTTTAGTTTTAATGCATATTTTGCATGTTGTGGGTGCAGAGCGCTCACTAAATGAGGCCTTCCCAGTCAAGTTTGTTGTCGTGTAAACGGTGATATCCGTCAATAAAAGTATATCTATAACGGCAACTGACAGAAGTACACAGAAACTCAGCACTCAAATTTGACCGAGATACAAACGAGGAACCCGAATTCTAAAATGGGCCTCTAATGCTTCCAGGACTAATTTTCAAGCAGCACACCATGGGCCCATTTGGCCGGGTATTCCTAGAACGAAAATGACAACTTCAAAGCAGTGAAACTTGCGGTAACAAGTCATTTGAATAAAGCATGGTCTGCAGCACGAAATCGATAATTGTACAATCTTCAATCACTATCGCTACGTAACAATCATATTTAACGCTAGTTTCAGTTAGGATGCTAGTTCAAGTGATAGTTCATTGGAGTAAATGCTACTAGAAGCAAACCATACGAACATACTTTCCACAATGCGATACTAAGTTTTCATTTGCTTTCATCCTGATGGAGATTCAAGCGATTGTTCTACATAAAGAATAATTTCTAGAAGGATCATAAAGCTCTGTTGCATACGCCGTGTACAACAAATAATATTCAAAATGTACGAAATTCAAATACAAGAACAATTCTTGGGCCTAGCAAGAGCTTATATGCTATATAAGTTAGAAAATCGTTTAAACTTTCCTGCTTTCAGGTATACATTTTTTATTCTAAAATAAACGCACTAGAGATGTTGCGAAAAAAAACAGGATTACAGTCTAAAAATATAAACAAACTAAAGTCTATAAGTAAAACAGCTTAGGTTAATTTTAACCTCTCCTATGACATCATGAAGTGCGTCTTCTAATTCCTAACAAACAAAAAAAGATAAAGGAATAGAAAGAAGCAAAAAAGTACAAGAAAATGAACTGAAGGAAATGCCGTTAGTCGCAGCAAGTCGAGGAATGGGGGAGCAGACCGGAAGCGGAGGGGGCAAGACGAAGCGGAGGGGGCAAGACGAAACGCAGGGTCAAGAACGCGAAGGTCGCCGCCACCTCAGCTCCCAGTCAAGTATGGTGCACACCAGCTGTTCTGCACGAGCTGCCATCTGTACAAACCAGCTGCGTCTGTGTACGAGCTCAATGTCGTTCAATAAACAGTGGCGCTTAAAGGATCAACTTAAACTGATACGTCGGATATCGATAAGTCAAGGGTTTTACATTTTTTAGGGGAATTCTATGGTGAACATAATTTGACGTATTTCCACCAAAACGTACCAACAAATTTGTTTCCTTTCGCACAATAAACCGGTTAGCGAAAGCTAATTCTTCAATAAGATACTATGGTGATAATTCCTGGAAGAAACATTCGATGATGATCCTGTGTTGCATCACAACGAGCCGATCGAAGGCATTCTTGACAGAGCTGAGGTGGACGTTAGGGTGAGTACCGACGAGTCACCAACCTAAGCTAATTCAGTGTAAAACAAACATGGATAAAAATATTATTTCAATACAGCCCCTCACAGTTTACTAGTTTCCATGCAAGGCTCGCTGAACAAGACGAGTGGAGGGAAAACTACAGCAACAACGGAGCTCTATGGAAGTGAAAAACATGCTTCAAATTTTTTTACGAGCTCAAGGCAGGGTTATCGACGGTTGTCAGAGTTGATAGGAGTTTTGGGTGCAGAGTAGGACACTATGTTGGAGTGTTTGCTTAGAGAAGAGAACGCTAACGAAGTTTGCTTAAATATCACTGATGAAAAGTGTATTTGACCGAGTCTGCTATGCTGAATACCGAAGCGCTGTAGCACATTTACAGGGAAATTAGGTGAGGTGCCCCGAGTTTCAACCTTTCATGCACCACAGAAGAGGCACACCCCTACATCAGCCCAAACCTCAAGATTGTGTACATTCATTATCTAAATTTCACTTTCAATGATGAATGAGTTGGAAGTTAGCCACCCCATGGTCACAAACTCCATCAAGACTGGATTTAGAACTCGTGCAATGTGCTCCAGTTAAAAAATTACGTGCTGAAGCCACAGAAATATATAATAGGAAGCAGACAAGCTACCTGTACTTGTACTGTCTTTCTGGACTCGTGTTATGTACTACTGAATTGATCGTTTCCGGAGGAAAACGCGTCAGCATAGCGATATTGTATGCATTTGCAATGTAGATGAAACTAATTTTGCAAGATGAAGAATGATTTTTTACGTATAAAAATACTACCACGACTTAAGTACAGTGTACCTTCGTTAGTATTTGATCGTAAGATACAATTCTTGATTAAGTGATTAAAATAAATTCCCCTTTCATACATGCAATTAGTTCAACAATGTTCAGCTTTATAATCTATTATTTTTTTCGTAATTCTGTGATCGTCTTATGCTACACCCAGGCCATTGACAGGTGATCATATTTCCAATGTTATGAAATGCAGCTGTGAAGACTATACCATCACCACCAAGTGGCCATGTGAGTCGATGCATTACAAACAATATTATCGATTGTTCATATTTTGCATTTCAACTTGCATCAAAACTTGAGATTTTTTATTTCTATCTTAACAAAAACAATAAAAAATGATAGATTATTCTGAAATAAGTTACACGTTAGTGGAACAATCGGATTTACAATTACTAATAATACAATACTGAAATCGAACTTGTAAATCACGTTAAAACCTCATACCGTAATTTCTAATTCCCAGGAAAAGGTTGTTGAGCTCGATTACGAAATTCTCGCTCAAAACTCAATTTTGGAGTCACCACACAAAACTGCTATCCGCCCCGAGTCACTGGTGAGGGCGCGCATCCCTAGCCGATTCCGACACCTGAACTTGACCTTCCGCGCCCCCCTCTGATCTCAGGGGCAGGCAGCAGCTGGGGTCCCTTGTACGTGTAGGCAAGCATGCATGAACTGTGTCTATAGGTACTGCACTTCTCCACTTTTTCAAGAGGAGGCTCGTGAGAACCAAGTTGTTGGGATTTACACCGCGGAGATAAAATAGAAAGTGTAAGTTCCCATAATGGTGAGTCGCGGAGGGTTGAATTTATGTTTATGTACACTGCAGCGGTGCATTATTTGACCAAGTGCTAGAATTTGAGTTGGTACCACAATGACGTTCCTAGCAGATAATCGGCACCACAATACTCACAGAGTACTCGAGAAACTGGACAGAATGCTGGAAGAAGTTCCTTATTTTCATAAGCAGCTAATCAAAATTCTCATAATGTTTGAAGAACTACGCAATTCAACAACGAAAGAAAAAATGTGTGTAAAAGTGTGCATACGCACAAAATGTGTGTAAATTTCGACCTCTTAATTGTGTAGATCAGACAGAAGGAATAACCAACTATGGTATAGAATCTATGAGAAACTATGCAGTCAGAATCTTTGAAAAATAGTGGAACGGATGTCGAATGCAAGATGTGTTTAGAACGATTCATTGATTAAAATCTACATACCAGTTACATCGGAAATACAATTCGCTCACGAGTACGAAAATATCCAAGCAAATCTCCGGTTTAGTCTATAATTAGCACGGAATGATAACAGAGCCTTGCTCTGCTCGGTGAGGATTTGCCCTCAACTTCATCGTAAAGATTCAATAACAAAGACTAGCCGGAATTAGAGTTTCGTAAACATATTAATGAATTTACTTCATGAAAGTATCTAAATGAATGAAAAACGGAGAGAGAATTCGCACTATTACAACCTAGTCATGGCCAACACACTTGCTTTGCGGTCGACTGGGTGAAGCGTGCAAACTTAAAATTGAAGTTAGAATTGCTTTCTTTGTTGAAAATGATTTCCCCTAGAAGCTTATAACATCGAACGATTGCCTATTGCAATAAAACCGATTTCAAAACATTCAAAGCCCATTCATGCTCAATAAACTTCCCCAATTCAGAACCCAAACAGCCACATGCTATTCTTGAAGCCGCTTTAAAGATTCCACTACATAATTAAACAAGAGTTTCTACTAATTTGGCGAAACTGCGAGAAATAACATCATTGACCTTAATGTGTTGCGGCTGTACACTTATTCTTTCAAAATTTGTGTATGATGGACTAAGAGAGTAGTATGGCTATTTTGACATCCATGTATTATAGTTGTACTGAAAATGATATATATAAATACTTATGAGTGAATGAGAAATTATATTTTTTTGTAAATAATGGGAAGTTTATAATAATTGAATGCATGTAGTCTTTACGGTGTTCAAGTATAATTGAATGATAAATATTTTTTTAACGATATATAATAGACTCTGTAGTGTCCATATTTCACCATCATTCGTTATGAAGATGCTGGGTTTAAAGACAAGTACACTCCATGCAAATCATTTCTACGTCTTGTCCCGTTGGAACTTCACAGCACAGAAAGTTACGCTTACGAACGATTTGGATTAACAGTTTGCTCTCAAAATTAAGCATGTCCGTTCGTTTGGAAAGCCCGACACATTTTAAAGGCAAAAACTTTATAGTGTCTTAATGTTTTTTACTTTAGCTTTTAAGGATTATTACGAACAAAAATACCTCTGTGATAACTTCTTTCGCCTACAATATACAAAAGAGATAACACTTGTTCACCTTTTTTCCTAAGCAGTAGGTCGTGATCCTATCAATGAAGTCAATCGTTAGGTTGATCGTTACAAAATTATGCCAACAATTTTTCTATTTACGCAAGTTTCCTTACTGCTTTTCACACCTCGATATCGATATACCCAGCAAAAACGCTAATGAATTCGCGGATTAGACTATTTTTGACTGATAACCTGCACTACAGCATGGATACAAAATTGTTAGATCTGAGAGAAACAATCGGAACATGTACACTAAAATGGGAGATACTTTGTGCCTTAGACCAAACATTTTTTAGTAAGATATCAGTAAGGAGGTTGAAGAACGTTAACTTTCACTGGTCAAAACTCCTAGGAATCGTATGCCTCGAGAGCTCTGCAGAGAGAAATACTGCTCTTATAATATCTAGGAGTCCATCAATAAATTGTAGTGTACTTAGTAGCAGCTTACAGATACCAATTTATAGTGCTAAATATACACTTCTGAACACCTGCTTGCAACAAAAACTGTGATCAATTATTTATAAAAATAGGATACTTCAAGTCATGGAGTCAATTTATCGATCAAATCATTCATTTTACTCAATTGTTAGCATATATTTTTCTTGGAAGCGTAAGACGCTTGGAGAAATTGAAGTACATAAGCTGAGTCGCACTCAAAAGGCGAGCCTTAATGAGGGATGATGGGTGACCTTAAGATGGAGCTGTCGGGATTGAGGGCGCGATCAAACAGATGTATAGGCCTGAGCTGCACATTGCTGGCGCTCAGGCGCATCTAAATACAGAGCTGGCGGCGGCCTTGCCCTTACGAGAGCGGCCGACTCACTACATTCCTACGACCATCTAAAGAAAATTTAAAGCTTACGCAAGCAAAAAATTAGCAGTACATTCGATGTGAAGCAATGAGACATACGCGCGATCTCACAAGATAGTTCGCCAATAATTATAGATACTGAGCTTGAAGCTCTCAAGCTTGGCTTGGATTAGGCTTCGACTACAGTCGTTCGAGATAGCTATGAAAACAAACTATCGCCATCTTGATAACAACTGATAGTAATCAGTGAGAGACATTGCACAGGTTAAACATCCTGAAACAAATTTCTAGTTAAAATCTATATATTACGTACAAAAATCATTACATCGTCAAGAAAAAGTAATTTTACCTTCAACCCCCTTTGCATAAACATGGGCATCTACAATTTTATTAGATATGAAAGGTTAAGTCCCAGTTTTGATCACACGAGTAAAATCGTTGTTAAAACCTTAATGAACACACTCAATTAGCTCCCCTTCAATGATATGGCTCAATTTACATAGTTCATCTGAGGATGTTATGTGTGACATAAGTTACACTTGAGAGGAAAGTGCGAGTGGTTCACAACACAAATTCGAAAAAGTATGCGTACCACAAGATTCCAGCGCTCAAATGCCCCGCACCTTGACATGAATACAGCCAAGTCCGTGTGATGACACCGCACATAAATTAATGGTGAAAGGTGCTGGTGTGGGGCACTGACGTTGACTAATGATGTAATACAGGTAAGTCAAAGAAATTGCTTCATGGTACGACTTCGTTCAGGAATGAGGACATTATAGAGGGAAAGTATCGAACAGTTACAGTTTTGAAGAATTGCAACCCTATACAAGCGCCAATTTAAGGAATGAATATTAGGAATTAGATATCAAACTTGGACTTTATAATGCTAAAATTCACAGCTGAAGCTTGCGTGAATGTTAATCATGTCAATGTATTGGATCATGGACTACCTCAGCAAAAAAGAAAAATTGTTGTACAAATACGTTTTTCAATAGAATTCGATTTCACAAAAACAACACATTTCTTAAAAAGGCGAAATGCATAATATTATTATTACTATTCTTAATAGTTAGTTTATAGCTCCCTAGCCACATGGAATGCGACTTCAAGAGAATGGATAGAAGAGACCATTTAGTATGAACTGTAGATCTGTATATAGACTATATAGTATGCACAAAGGTGTGTTTTCACAGAGGATTACCTGCGCGTAGAAACACCAAATTGAAAATGAAGAGGAAGTAAAAGCAACAAAGAGATAGCGAAAAAGGTGGAAAAATTGAAAGAAGCAAAGTAGGCAGCAGAGAAGTCCCTAAGGCCTATTAATTAATAGCTGAAGTAACCTAACAGTGTCCCTCTGCGGACGCCAGTCCTCATAGCATACGATAAACAAACCTAACTAACCTAACCCTACTGCCTATCCTAGGCTTCCAGCGCAGCGTTTCTCAACCTCCTTACCCTTGCGTAACCCTTGCATTCAATAACAAAATAGGATAGATAAGATGATGTCTATGTTACAATATTACAATAAATAAGAATATATTAGGCATGTTCACTAATATTACGTATACGAAATTAAATGAAAATTCAAAAGGGCAACAGCTTATCTCACTCATTGTTGCGGAACCCTTAGGGGACATCTGGCGGAATGCCGGTTGGAAAACGCTGTGCCAGAATGTAGGCCAAGCGAAAAGCACAAATGCACACCTGCCCTCGGCTCTAAGACAGGGCGTGGCTTGTCGATATGGTACATTTGTCCGTTTAGGGAAATGCAAAATAAAATTAAGATTGAGCAACAGTACTTTCATATCTCAAATCTATAACGAAATTTATTTTACAAAAGTCAATTTAATAAGAGAACGCTATGAGGGTCAGAATAGTACGCACTAGCAATGTAGGTAATATTGTTATTCAAAAGTCTTCTTTGAAAGCGTACATCATGTGGGTTTGTAGAGATAATAATGAAATGTTGACCGTATGCGCCAGTACTATGATGAGGGAGCGTGTGAGGGGCAGGAAGAGGAGGGATTCAGATACTAATCAGAGTACACTTCACCTTCACACGACAATGAGCACTCATAAAGCTGCAGCCACCTCACTTCCTACACTCCTCCCGCTTCCTGCAGACCCGAACACCTGGTCGAGTACCACATGCATCCATCGTTCTAAAGCCCATGTGGCTTTTTACTTTAGGTAAAAAATATTGCTAAGTAAAATCTGCGCTCGTGAGATGAAGAGTTTACTAAGCACAAAGTGAAC
The DNA here is from genome assembly GCA_014899125.1 of Orchestia grillus. Taxonomy (NCBI): domain Eukaryota; kingdom Metazoa; phylum Arthropoda; class Malacostraca; order Amphipoda; family Talitridae; genus Orchestia; species Orchestia grillus. Next base: position 20,262 of record VOMN01126725.1, read on the forward strand.
ACCCAGCTCCACGCAGGGCGCGAGCCCTAGGTGAGCGCCGCGGTAAGGCTACCGGAAGAAGTGCGAGCGTAGCAGTCAGCGCGCGATAGGTGGCGCACAGCACACACGCGCCCCCCTGCGGGCTATGACACCGTTGCAAGCGTATAATGAGATTGCAGGAAGATAAATTAGCGAGCTCAAATGACATCTAAACTATGGGAGAGCGCGTGTGTTTTTTTTTTGGCGTCGTACTTTACTGAACTGGCAACCTACTTTGTTTTACGTAACCCATTTCTGCAGCAGTGATAGACACGATAGAGTTCGATCTACTCTATGGCTTGCAGCTTATACCAGTTTTCCTAACAATGTCCGGGTCATCATTAATAATATTTTATTATGCACTAAACATAATTACATAAGAAGGATACACAGAGAACGAATCCGTTTAATTTACTTGAAATGATAAACTGTGTATCATAATTTGTAGTAAAATATATTGAACAAACATTTGAACGTACAGCTGATATCCTGCATGGAAACGAGTCCATTTGACTCAATTGGAATACAAAATTGGGATAAAAAATTGAAAATGTAAATAAATAAACTACAGGTACTTGCAAGCGTAGGACACTCCAAAAAAGTACAGGAGTAGAGGTTAAATGAAAGCCTTATTTGAAAATAAGGACAATAACACTCTAATCGGGAGCCCATACGGCCTGCACGATAAAACAAGGTAGCCAAAACATAAATTCAAACTCTTCAAAATCTCTTCCTTTAGTAAAAAAAAGTGATGTGATGTACATTTCCGAGTATCGACGAAACATAAGGAACACGCCAGCTACATGACTTTTATAACTGTAAGGGTACACGGAGCAAAGATGAATCTGCGCACAACACGGCATGGAGGTTGCAGAACGTGACGTAGGATGCGTAAGCATTCATATCAGTCGCTATGTACGAAACATAAATTACCGTAAGTGCGCGAGGGAAATAACATACTCGAACACTCATTAGGAAAGCTTATTTTCGACCAGTGTCGTATGAGGGAGAAGAACTAAAGAAAGCAAAAAAAAAAATGAAGGCATCAACGGGCGTTGAATATGCAAGATATACGGGACAAATTACAGCGCTAAGTTACATCAATTCTGTGGCTGCGAGTGCACGTCAGAGTGACGTAAAGCACGAGTCGCAAAATGCACTAAAGGTGCAGTATAGCAACGCGTGTTCGAGCGGCCTTCACACCGCGTAGCCCGTCATGACGCATGGAACGCCAGAGCTGCCACAGGAAGCAGCACCTGCGATTGCCCCGACGCTGCAGACTCTGTACGCGACTGCAGCGTCACTAATATGATTTACAAGGAACCAGCTGTCGCCTGACAAGTGGGGCACAAATTTCCCCAATGAATACGGTTATTTCCACTTCATCATCGTCTGTTTGAAAATTTTGAAGGGAGAGAGGAATCTCTCCATTATGTTGATTAGAGCATTCAGAATGAATAAACGAAGCTAGGAGAGTTTTCAATCATGACAACTCCACCTGAAGAAAACGGAAAGACCACATGTCGACAGTTCCCGCCACGCAGGGCCAACTGATAACTCTCGACAGAAATGGAATTGAATGTGCCTGGAAAATGTACGAGTACTCCTAGCAAAGCACAACAGTCTTTCATGAGCATGGATGTGTAATTGTGCATTGACATCATTGAAATGCTCAGAGTTGACACGTAAGTCAATTTAGAGTATGCTCAAAGCTAGGTGTCTGTCTTATAATGCAACTTTGATTTAGAAAAAAAGGCCGGAAGACGAAAGACTACGAAGACAACATTTGCTAAGAATAAGTAAAATCACTATAACATGCATCAAGATTCATGTACAAGTGTAATTACTCGTTTTTTAACATGTTGTGTAGCACAATCATTCGATGAAAGGCCAGTGAAACAAATTTAATAAAAAAGATTTAAAAATCTATAATACAATGAACTGCTTTCGATTCGTAACAATAAATTATAGACTAAAGGTTTCCTTCATCCAAGTGAATGATACCTCATAGTATGAGTGACTGAAAGGGCATTCTCAAATCACTGAGAAATACATTAAATTAGAAATGAAACACAATAAAAAAGCGAAAGGAAAGCTAAATTAATACCATCAATCTGAGAAATGAATGGAAAGGATCATCGTAACTAGTTCCTCTGATTGCGAGTAAATCTTTAATTAAACAAAGAAAATCCATCGGTGTGCGATACTAAAACTGATGTGAAGTAGCCAGTGTTTTGGCCTCAATAACGAGCACTCTTGGTTGACTCAATCATTAATCTCGAACTCGGTTTGCTCAAGTATGAACCTTGGTTCTGGTCGACCTCTTTACGAAGCTTAGTAGTAGAGTTACTCTGAAATTAGCGTTAATTTTTCATTGCTCAAATATTTCTGTTATGAGTTTTTGAGTACAATATCTGACGTATGCCTGCAGGTGATACCTCCAGTGGGAAAGGTGTTCCAAGTACTGTTCGGTATTAAACTTATATATTCCTGACCGCAATGTACTATATTCTGAGATAGTAGTACTCAATGCTACTTTGAAAGATTTGTATTTTGGACTAATGACAAATTTCAAAGCAGTGATACATTGTTTTCTGGGAACATTTTCTGGTTACATTTCGCCAATGAAGTTCATGAAAAATGACAAGTGATCTCCCGCAGACTTACCGACAGAGTGCCTCAGACAGGTAAGTGATCTCTGTTCCAGCTATACAGAAACCGAAAATTCGTTACGTAGGTAAAATTATTGAACGCCATTGAAAATTTCAGCAGCAAACAGTGATAAATGTGACGGAATGATGAGAGCAACAGCAGCATCGAAATGATGGTAGAGCTACTATGTAGAATTATGTCGTTCTGGCAGCCACTTTTGTCAGAGGTGAAAGGCGGAGGAATAATTGGAGGGTGGACGTCATGCATTACACAGCAACAAGAAATCATAGCAAAGAAGCCAAGAACTGCTATGATGTGGGTATTAAAATCTTCAATGAAGGCAACTTGATGCATCCAGTACTCCGCTTGGAACAAAAAAATTATTTATTTATTATTAATTAGATTAACTGGACAATCCATTTCCTTCAGATCTCATTTCTGACACAAATGACCAACTATACAACTATAATTCCTGAGAAAATGAGCAGATTTCATTACAAAACCAGCTTTATGCATTACTGGGACGAAAGAGCCACAGCAACAATGGAGCTGCTGCAGAAGAGTAGCAACAGACGGCATGGTGACCTTATGGGTCCCTTTTGGGGCGTCTCGGAAGTGCGTGGCTGCTGAGCGCCGTCGTAACGAGCCCGTGCTGCAGCCTCTCATCCGCTGTCCTACGCAAGGGTCTGTGCGTTGGGCCCTCCGACGCGTAATTCAATCATGAATTAATGAATCATTAGATTCCGAAATACAGATCAAAGTCAGATTGTGTCATGAGTAAATCTAAACACAATGTTTGAATTCCACAAAAAAATTCACTCTTCTCTGTCCTACCCGAAGTATAGTGTTGGGCTGAAGTTAATTTCAAGTTATCGAATTATTTGACTCCTTCGTAGCGATCCAAGTCGCATTAACTTTTGAGTGGACGTAACCATAATTGTAAAAATCATCATAAAAACGATTTTTTTTAGAATTAACCCTTTCAAGTGACATTTGTCGAGTTACCTAGTTTCGATTGCACTCAAACAGACCAACAGAACACCACAAACGTAAGACTTTTTCATTTTACTTAGAAAGCTTAAAATGTACGATGAGAAAAGTTCCAAAAAAGATGAGACGTCGCGGAGCTTTCAAGCTCTGCGTCCTTGTTAGCCTAAATGACTTCACATTGTAGTGGTCGCGAGTAAAATATTAACACGTTTCCTGCGTCGGGGCTATTTTTCTAGGAGTAAATTGACATCGATGGAGTCACATCGAGAGAGTCCTAAAAAAACGACTGCAATGGAAAACTCTACTTGTAACGCTGTTAGAGATGAAACAACAATGTGTCGCTATCTTTAAAGACTGACATGTGAAAAACTCGAGTGAGCTTTCAGAACGAACATCATCTGCATGAACAAACGTTAATAACTTTACCACCGGAGTTCCTGCTAGAAGAGAGATAGTTTGCCATTTGTGTGAGCTTCTCAAGAGTTGCTGTATTTTATTTCGATTCTTAAGTTTCTTAGGTTCACAGTTGCTTTCAGTGGAAATAGTTCAACAGTTGCTCTGACACATTAGTAATTTTCAGTCTCATTCAGTTTGAGTAACGTGCTTTCATGAAGTGCCAATTGATGGTACACGGAAGCAGAAATCAGAAATAGAAAATTTTGAATATAACGCAAATGAAGGGCCTTTCATTGACCTAAATTTTCGCGGCAAAATAAATTCCTGAAAATTCTAAGACACAAGCAACTTTATTTTCCGCAACTAGATTTTCCCTGCAAATTTTGTACATGTACAAGGTACAATATCATCGAAATGCTATAATGAATCACAGTCTCAACGAAGATCTGTGTGTAACACCTTCTCCTTTGGTCGATTTTTCAGCCAGCTTCAGTTACATCATTCCATCAGTTAATTAACGTGGGCGAGAACCGCGACGCTAAATCAACAATACGATTGACTTTCACTGGTGTGACTTTTTGAGGCTTAGGAACTTGTGTATATGCGAAGTTATTTTGGAATTGAAATAAGAATACATTATTACTGAGTTATTTTCATGGTTTTGACTTTTAAATGAAGTATACTTGTATGTTAATAACATAAATAATCCGTTTGATCTTAGTATTCTATAACGATTCGCTATCATAGTCACTGAAGCTGGGGTCCCATTCCACAGTGTATGACTTTCAAGCACAAGCCCCAAAGTCTGTTCGCACCACTGGCTAAAAAACGACTTGAACACCCAGAGCAGCAATAAAAAACAACCTTACACTACAAAATTTAAAAATTCCTTAGTTTCATTCTTTTTTCGAGTTCCGCTATGCATATATACGCAGTATATACACTTCCCTGGAGCAATTTTCTCTCCGTCTGCCGTGACCATAGACGTCCAGACGTCGTCCTTCACAGCGTCGCAGGGGGACGGACGCAAGTGAAAAGAGCGGGAGGCCGAAATACCAAAATGACTATTCGTTGGGAGTGAAAAATGCGAGGCCGTTAGAGGCGCTACTACGTGTGTGCAGCAGACGCTCCCGGGGCGCCTCAAAAAGGAACAGCGGCCGCTCTTCGAATTCCGAACAGCCGTTACGCCATTCTTGAGTTCATATCGTGCCTTTTGTGGGTCTCAAAAGCAATCTCGACAACAACTGAAACAAACTTGAAACCCGTTATAGGAACGAATTGTTTCTAAAGAGCAGTTCGTTTGAATTTGGTGTGCCTTAATGATTTGCAAAATTACGACCGTAAAATATTCCAGAAAAGAGACCATCAATAAGGGTTTTTTGTATACATGTTATTTAGCACATTTTCTACCCTGAAATTAAAAAAAATATGGCACCCTGATTTGAATAAGGAACAAGGAAAGTAAAGCTTTATCATTTGCAGTTTAGGAGATGAATCAGCCTTACCATGATGGATGCGAGAGTTTGATAATACGAATGTCTTTTACATGCATGTTTAGGCTCGAAGACATGATCGAAAGTAATTAATATTGGGAAACATTTCGATTAGTAGGTCTCAGTGAAATTAGAATATAGGTAAATTGATGCTAGAGCAGGTTAGCAAGCTGGATCTAGCAACTGTGGACAAAATTTAGCCTAGTTTCGAAGATTGCCTTTCCCGAATGAATGCATCAGTCTGACCATTATTTCCCAACTGAATGTATCAGTCTAACCATTATTTTTCAGCTGAATGCATCAGTCTAAACATTATTTTGCAAAGGAATGCATCAGTCTAAACATTATTTCCCCACTGAATGCATCAGTCTAAACATTATTTCACCACTGAATGCATCAGTCTAAACATTATTTCAAAGTTGAATGCATCAGTCTGAACATTATTTTTCAACTCAATGCATCAGTCTGAACATATTATGACAAAGCTATCAATTGGGACAATTTTAATAGGAACGTGGTTTAATTGAAACACAAATTCAGGTACCGCAGAATCGAATTCGAACATCTGTCAAATAATAATATTCAAAACAAAAAGCTCAATAGACTATTAAGAAAATTTATGACTTTGAGCAGCCAACTCGTTCATTTTTAAATCAGAACAAGCTTCTAAATTATAAATACACTCCTGACTCATACCAATAAGGAGCGCTACTTGTAGTACCAAACTACCTACAATACACGGTGCCTCCAGCACAGGTCAGAGTACGTCGCTCAGGAAGAAGGAAGAAAGAGAAGAATGCAGGGAGCCAATTAGGCCTTAACTGCGGGGGCCCTCAGACCGTCCCTCTGCCTCCTGTAGGAAGTGGCCAAGTTGCAGAGCGTATCCGCGGTCATCNCCGCGGTCATCTACCATGCGTTCGTAGATCCTGCATTCGTACTCATCTACCATGCGTCCGTAGATCGCTGCATTCATACTCATTTACCAGGCATGCGCAGCTCGTGCATTCGTGATCATCTAATCTGCATGCGCGGCTAAGCGCATTCGCGCTCATCTACAGTGGGTCAAATAAGTATTCGTAACGTCATGAGAAAAACAATCATCAAAGGTTTTGGGACATTTATGTTCCCTATC
>VOMN01126733.1:0-13556 GCA_014899125.1 Orchestia grillus
CCAGCATCGTTATCTCGTGTCCCTCCACCTGTTGTAACTATGGTCGCAGCTGTACGAGAAGTGAAGAAGAAATAAGAAAACAGGGCCAAAAAAGGGAAGTCACCGTTAGACGATATCTAAACAATTCGAATGAAAACCTACATCAAAAGCTTCACTGACGCTTGTGTAGAATGCGCCGCTGAGCCAAGCTTCAGCGGCCCTTCACGCTCCTAAGCAATGTCCAATATAAAAATTTTCCGAGTCAAAGCACTGTATAGTCGCTGGATTTTCGACCTGACTTAAGGATGGATCAAAAAGTTAACATTTGATACCCATACCTGGGTGACTGTCGACACTGTCTTCAGACGCTGATCGATCGTGTGAAGGATCCGTTACTGACTCATGGGGCCGGCTACTGATCCCTCAGTAAGAAAAAATTACTGAAAAAACTACTGGCTACTGAACCCTGGTCTGAACACCGATTCTCTGTACAGAAAAAAATTTATGTCGACAAACATTTCCGTCGTGAATGTGAAAATGAAAGGTTGTGTTTTAGAAAATTTGGTTGTCCCATCAATTTTCCTTCTAATCTAAACTAACACATACGAGAAATTTATTCAAATTTCATGATAACTCAAAAATATGTACTCATATGTGTTACTACTTAGCCTAAGTTAGGTTAGGTCATATAATCGCGTGTACCATATAAGGCGCCCGATGCCGTCAAACCCGACTTCATAAACGAGACCATAAGGCTGCGCACAAAACAGCACATTCGTTTCGGCAAGATGTAGATTGTGTTGGCGTTCAATGCGAGGGCGGCTGGCAGCGTTCGGACTGGACATGAAGTCTTTCTCCGTGATGGGACCCAGACTCTTCAACTCGCTGCCTAAAGATCTGAGAGAATTCGATGGTTCCCTGGACGTCTTCAAGAAGAAGCTGGATAACTTTCTACAAACTATCCCTGATAGGCTTCCCTCGTCTCACCATCATCAGACGGCAGAGGGAAACGGTCTCACTGAACAGCTCGCAGGTATGTGAAGACACACCTTACACACAAAGCGGCGGCACCCCAGTATGGCCAGGGCATAGAGGACCAAACATTTTCAAGATATTCAAGAAGACATTCAAGATATTCAAAGTGTTCGAAGCGCAACATTGATGCCTGCAGGCGTCCGAGCCTTGCTGGCTCTTTCGTTCCCTCCTACACGACCGTCGCCTCCTACACGACTGTCAACACCTTTAAATCAGGAGCCGTGATGAAGAGGAAGGATAAAAAAGAACTTTCTGCAAAGAGCCCTACATGGTCCTCGTCAACGAAGGCGATGTATTCAAAGTTTCTAAAGAAGTCTGTTCGGAATAAACACTGAACTGTACGGAAAACTGACTTCAGCCTCACGTAACTAGACAGTGTGGTCATTTTTGGTCAATGAGCTGTTCAAGGGGAAAAGTCCAAGTTCACTCAAAAAGAGTAACACATTTTCAGAGTTCGTGCGTGCAAGCTGCTGGAAGAAATGATACGGAAAACCGAGGGGTTAGAACCTCGACGCTTACCTCCGTCATTTTGGCGCACAGAAGCAGATTGCCTGAGGTGTCCGTTGTCACGACGTCTTGATTCACGTGATGCCTCCTCAGGGGACTCGACTTCAACCCCCGGACGTCCTGTAGTCTCGTTGGCGGACGCTGGAGAATGGATAAAACGAATATTTTTGACAGATGATTTGCCAGTAAAAACATTCATTAAACTTGTAAAATTGCCGTCCCTGAATTCACCCACACAAAGAAACCAAGTGAAAGCTGCATCTCGAGAGAACAAATTCACCCGCTTGAACAGGGACTTTCACCGGCGGGGGGTCCTGGACTCCGCTGCATTAGATTCTCTAGTTCTCAAGGTATTCTGTAACTTTTTCCTGTGTCCAGTTGTGAATAATGACTTATTTACCAACGCTTGGCAGCGATGTTTTTAGGCAAGGTGTTATATTACACATAAGTTCTTCGAATATTTTTTGCCAGGTAACGCATTACACGTATATACTTCATGGGCCAGGATGAGTGAACTCGTTTTTATCTATCTCGTCTTTTTTAACTTTGCACTCCTCAACTCGTCAAATGCTCCATACAAAACAAAATTTTAACATGAATTTACTGGTCCTTCCTTGACCTCTTTTCTTACAAACTGACTAAGCCAGAGTGTACCCATACATTAAGAAAAAATAAGGCGGTCTCAGAGTAGAGCGTTTTCAGCAGAAAACCAGCGGAGGAAAGAGTTAATGTTAAGCATCTCATTACTCAACCTCAACCATTTCTTTTTAAAACCAATGGATCGAGAGTCTGCACAAATTTGTTTTCCGCTGTGGACAACTTGTTATCACGGCCCGGAGGAGATAGTTTAGGCTGTTGAATTGAGATATCTGTAGTTTATTCGAATAATCATTAGTAACGTTATTTCCATTTGAATTTAAAACGTGGACATTCAGCTCGCAGACTTGAAATACCGTACCTAAAAATTAATTTTCCTAATCAGTTGTTGAATCTCGATAAACTAACACTAAACAATGAAGCAGACCGACACAAGTTCCTAGAGGTTGGAATTTATTCTGTAAACTTTTTTGCTGATTCCATATCACGAGTTTTCTTGCAAGAGGGGGGGGGAGAATGGCGGTTTACACCTCAGGAGGCTGGCTGCGAGACTCCCTGTGAAATGTTTGATCCCATGGCTACGTCATAATTTACTGTGTGTCATCTCTCGTACATTACTTACGCTCAAAGAAAATCATATTTTAATCATCAAAATACCTAAACCAATAATTTGAACAGAAAGAGGGTACACGTGGTGAAAGCGAGTCCAACTTCAAAACACGAGTGTAGTCTAATTCAAATTATACGCCCTGTATACGGAAGACGAAGGAACCCTAACTTAACTAGAGAGTAACCTAATGCAAGGAACAAACTCAAAACGTTCATTAGTCCAACGGTGCTACTAGGGTGCAAAGCTGAGTACTTTGTTATCACGTCACGAAATACAACTTATTCATTTTAATTTCGACCTGCTTTTGAGTAAAAAATGACGGTATAAAGAATACTATATCCCCAAAGTTTTAACGGAACATGCTGTATTCTGCCACTCAAGAGTCAGATATTCGGTTGGGTAGTTACGCCATTGCAGAAGAGGCTAGGCAGGCAACGCATACAATTACAGGCTGACCACTTCAAGAAACAAACCGAGTACGAGCAGAAGACACCTCTCGATCGTTTCGGTACTACATCAGATTACATTAACAAGTTCAAAACTCCCTAACCATATGAAATGGGTTAGGGAGCCTTCTGATCAGATTACAATAACAAGTTCAAAGCTCCCAAACCACATAGCATGGGGACCGAAGCGAGTGAAGAGCAGAGACAATTTAGTAATGACTGGAGAAAATCTATCCACAAGGTGTGTTCCCACACAGAATCCCCTGCACAAAGAAACAGCGAGTTAAGAAAAATGAGAAACAGCAAAAAAGACATGATGGTGTGAAAATTGAACAAGTAAAATGGGCATCGAAGATAGAAGTCTTAAAGGCCTACCTACAAATAGCTGAGGATACCTAACAATATCCTCCTGGAGTTGCCAGTCCCCATAGCATCCGGTAGACAAACCTACCTATAGTGCTTATCCTATGCCCCATGAACGTGTAATGAAAGTGATATTCAACTTTAAAGCTAAAGCAATACGAGCACATCTAGCTTTCATGGTTGCTCATTACGATGATCATGGGAGGCTGAAGGCATTCGCAAGAGATATGTAAAAACAAGGACAAAATTACCTCATATTTGCCAAGGTATTGCATTTTAAGAATTTTTCTTCTTTTTAACCACCTTTCTACTACAAGAACGAACTAATAGCGTATCATCAGGGCTGTTAGCTTCCGCTTGTAAGCAGAGGCAGCGCTAGGATCTTCGAGACAAAGAGTTCAAATGAAGAAAATAATAACACAGCAATGAAGATCTCCCTGTAAGCATTACGTCTCGTTGAGGCATCTCACGCAACAACTTCGATAAAGAAGAAGAAGACGACGAGGAGCACAAGTAACCCGAACGCTTCTAGCCGCGAAGACATGAATATATCCTAATAGATTAGAAACCAACTTTATCTTGTCTAAGCCTAGCTTAGAATTTAAAAAAATGTAATGCCCAGCGATTAGTGGCAATTTAATTCGTTTTTTCGAGTAGTGTGTTGCGTACACATGGTGCTCGAAACAAAATATTCCTCTGCCTGCTGTTCCATGAGAGTCCCGATGATTCACAAGATGAGAAAATGTAAATATGTATTATTACCACTTATGAAAAATCGAGATGGGGCTGTGGCGTCTCTTTTGTACCAAAAGGATTAAACGTGCCTCTACTTTTTCCGCTATTAAGTCCGTTTCAACAGATATTGGTGAAGAAATTTAGTTCTTCATCCCCTTCCTAGGCCAGTTTTCAAGAGTAAACGAGCTGTTGTGAGATGAATTCTGCGTTGCTACAAAGAGATTAGTGCACTCGGGAATGATTTCCGCCTACAGAAAAAAGTCAAGGAAGGACAAGTAAAATTTGTTTCGTCTTCTTTTACTTGGAAAACTCGACGAGTTACCTCACCCAAAATTGACACTATCGCTGCCACTATGAATGTTAGGCTGTTGATTAAGTTAGTTCAGCAATTTAAACGCAGTTATATAACACTTGAGCTGAAACTATGAAAATACCACTTGCAATGTGCGTCAAGTGGCGGTGAACGTGTACATGTCGGGTGGAAACGGGTGCACTCGTACTTGCCGAGTCCGAGACTAAAGTACAACAGCGAGCACAGACATTGCCGAAGGTCAATCTGCTCAATGACGAGTCCAGGAGTCCAAGTTGTTGGACCCGGCATGCCCTGAGGGGATCTGCTAGCTCGCAACCCGCACTGAAGGACGACTCTAATCCTCGCACCGCTAGTCAGGAATGCGTGCCCTGATATGTGATCAATGCGGCTCGTAAGACGTACTAAAGTGGGGAACTGGAAATGAGGTGTGCTGAAATTTAACTTTACTAATTTGCCCTACTTGGGTCACACAAATGCTGCTAACTTGAGTTACTAAGTGTAGCTCTAAGAAATTGAAGTTCTCTAGTTAGCTAACATTATATACCTTCGTTTAGACGGTCAGAAAGTTAAAGAATGTGTTTTACATGAGGAAAAATGACTTGGGAATGAGTCGATTTTAGCACCCAAATATATGAGATGAGTGACGATCTTATAATACAAATGTAATCAATAAAGACTCGCTAATATTACTGAATGAAAAAATACTCTTCTTGTAAGGTTAAGCTGTTGAAGTTTGATGACTAGTTAGTTAGTCGTTCTCAAATGTTGTATAATTTAGCGTCTTCAGGCAGGTGTGTGGCCAAAGTTTGACAATGAGAGAGATGACTTCAGTTCAGTGTGAACATGTTATTTTTCTGTCTATCAAGCATTCTATCGCATTGGCAGAAAATGTGAATATATACGCCAATGTACTATCCTAATGAAATTTTATACATTTTGTGAAGTGGTGTTCAGTATTTATTTTTCTTTGCAATCTGGTCTCCAAGTATGATAAGTGAACTCGCCAAACACCTCAGCAAAAACACTTTTGAGTCACCAATGACTACTTTATCTACTTACAAAAATAGTTATCCATATGTGCTTGAACAGATATTGAATTGCTCTAGGGGGTCGATAGTTTAGCTTACAGTATTATTTAGTTTAAAGCTCCCTAGCCACGTGGAATGCGATCTTAAAAGAGCGAAAAGAAGGACCCATATGGTACGTATTTTCGCAAACGACAAATCTATGTACACGTGTGTTTCCACACAAAATGCTCTGCGCATCGAAACAGCAAGTTAAAAAAGAAGATAAAGAAAAGATAATAACCAACGAAAAGGTATGAAAATGGAAAGAAGAAAAGTTAGTACGGAAGAGAGAAGTTTCGAAGGCCTATCTGTAGCCGAGATAACCTAACAATTTTTTTTTGTTAAATAAAGCCCCCCACTTGCAACCAAACCGTTAAAAACGCAATTTTTATTGCTTAAAAAATTAAAAATATTTTTGTTACGGAAATTAAAAATAAGGATCTGGCAACAGTTCAAAGAACAAGGCTCCGATCAGACGCCTATGTTGGTGGCTTACAGCCGAAAAAAGACTAAACAACAATTTCCCTTAGGGGACGCTAGTTCCCATCGCATAGGAGAACTCGACTCACCTAATGCCTAAGGACTATTCTATGGCCCCAGAAGGGAGAGTGGGTCGATAACCGGTACTAATCCTCAGCCTGTAAGCAGCCCAATGCTAACTGATTCGGGTTCATTGACTAAGAGCCTCTCTGCCAAGAACCAAGCTCCCTTGGAGCGCTGCTCTGTTCTCCAGAGCTCACAAGAATGCTCGAGGTTCCTTAAGACGGCCGCACTCACGTCCCCGGTCACCCTCTGAACAAGCAGCAACCTGACGGAAAGTCACACCGACACGTCGGTCTGCCTTCGTATCGGGAGTATTGGTACCTCAGATATCTGTCTTAGCCCGAAGTGAATTACGAAATATCTGTAACCGTTGAAAAATCTGTACAACGTAAATTTGTTTAGAATATTTGCCATTGTTTTAGCCTTTTGTGGATGTCTACAATGCACATCATGATATGAACGTCGCATTCCAACATAATCAACGTAACTGATACTAGTTAAAAAAAATTCAGTGTTTGAAATTGTTAAATACGTTCCACACTTGAACTACGAGATAAAATATGCATTTGATATCCCGTTCCAATCGTAGGCTAGTAGCACCTCATTCAGCGGAAAAAGCTGAAGTCAAAGTTAGCAGAGAAATTTTATGTACATTTTTTATACGTTTATAGCCTACTTTCGATAGGATCGTAAGCAAGAGTAACAGTGCTTTCTGATTCTAAATTTAACTTTTCGTTTACGGACACCACACATTAATAGATACTGGATGTAACGAGTAAGATCTGCTGGTCTGAATGTATTATCCATCGCCCAGAAAGCCAAATAAAAAAGTGAAAGGGTCGCGTGCAGAATATTTTCGTCAACGGAAAATCTCTCCCATTAATTAATCAGTGAACGAGGAGCTTAGGGTGAAGACCATTACTGCGATGCCTACGCCACTACTTCCTGTTTTTCCTTATTCGTTTTTCATTTACAGAGGCTCGGTTTGTGATGGTATCAGCGGTGAGATGTCAACAGACACGAATGCTGATGCATAATTCCAGGCGTCGCGTACCTTATTCCTGTAGTGTTATGCTCGTCCGCTCGTCGTACTTTGCCCACCCTAGGTACCATGCGGTATTGGTGTCTGCCTATGTGTAACTTACGTAGCAACTCAACGACAGACGGCTGGGCTTGCTCCTGCCCCTACAATTTACATTCTTAATTCGAACCGCTCTGTCAAGAAAGCCCAAGCTCAGGCCTCATCGAAAAATCTTTACAGACTGACCCAAAACGGGACACCTCCTCGTGTTAAATCAAAAACCACTAACTACATGGGAAATGAAAACATTTGTGCCCATGAACGCCTCAATGACTCACAAATCTTCTCGGCTACAGTTTCAAAGCTGGTAGCTCGAAAGGGTTTGGGAGCGTTTTTCTTCGGGGTAGAGGCCGCTGGCGTCTTCTTGGTAGGCGGAAGGCTGGCGGCTGTAGCTGCGGCCCAAGATGAGTGGAGCTTGTTTCTACCAGGTCCATTCATGCTCGGGGCTGGAGGTTTGGGAGTTTTTTTACGCGAACTCGTATTCACGGAATTTGATCCGGCAGAGCCTTTTTTGGGGGGAACTTGGGAATTACTCGACCTGTTATCTGAACCTACAGAGCTCTTCTTATTACGATGTTTATTGCGAGACTTGCGCTCAGTCATACTTGTAAAATCCCTAAAATTAACTGAACCTGAAATAAGTAGTTGAAGTTGTTGTAGTAGGGAAAGCAGCGTTTCGGTAACTCAGTCTATCTCACACAGAAAGTGTAGGGACCATTTAGTATGGACTTAGAAAAACGGGGATTCTATGCACAGGGTGTGTTCCCACACAAGATCCCCTGCGCATAGAAACATCAAGTTATGAAGGAAGAACAAGAAAAGACAAATAAGAAATAGCGAAGAAGGAATGAAAACGGAAGGAAGCAAAGTGGGCACGAAAGACAGAAGTCCCAAAGGCCTATCAAAAGCTGAGGTACCCTAGCAGTACTCCCCGGGAAGCGCTAGTCCCCATAGCATAGGATAGGCAAACCTAACTAACCTACCTCTATTGCCTATGGCCTATCCTATGCCCCCTGAGGGGAACCTGAAATAAAATGAACCGAGTTACGACACAAACACAGCCAGGATGCAGTAGCAGAAGCAAGCCTGAGACTTGCCCACTCAACTCCGCTTTCGAAAAATAATACTGCTTTCGATTATATCTTCCATTAATCTATACTGTGCCGCATAGCATAACTGGGCAAGATATTAAACAGTTATCAAATCTCAGATACACTCGTAACAGTATTATGGTTCAAATAGAGGCTAGCGTGCAAAGAAAATTCAGCATTCAGTAACTGAAGCGAATGTTAAGGTGGAGAGGAGGGCTCTGATGATAAAATGGTAAAAATAAACAAACAATATAATCTCCAGCAACGAGGAAAGCTCGAGAAGGTACGTTTGATGTTAAAAGAACACGTAAATAGGAAACATAGCCAAACTAAAGATTATATTTATCAGCAAAGCGAGACAGGTTCCCGGTTCAGATCAGTTATTCTATAAAGATACCTGCTGTTGGTCACCTCGGGTCTCCATGCAAACTGATTTTCTTTGTTTTGCTGAGAAAGATCCAAATGGTGCGACCCAATTGGTGTATCGAATTAAGTTCCACGATTTGATTCAATTATTTGTTCATTTGAAAATCGCTGGGCTAAATTGAGGACATGTTAAATTCTAAGCTTAGGAGCAAAACAGATGTCTGATAATTATAATCGGTAATTTTAGAGTTCAGGCTCACGAGTAGAAAAGACCATGCAATACTTCGTATGAAGGAGTAAATAAGAGCTATTTTGTAATTCAATAAAAATTAGCACAGGTGTCAACACTGCGGCAAAATTCAGTTAGCACAGGTGTCAACACTGCGGCAAAATTCAGTTAGCACAAGTGTCAACTCGGCGACAAAATCATGGTTAGCGCAAGAATCAAGTTTGAGGACCTGCACGAGCTATTGCAGTAGCTAAAAACATCAACGTAAGTTTTGGAACAATGTTCCAGTTTCCCAGAAACCATTTCAACTATTTCAGCGTTCTTGATTCGAGTTGTTTTGAATTATTGCCTACCAAGAAGCGATCTTTCGATTCGGTGACAAAAAATTACAATTCACAAATTAAAAGAAAAGGACAATCCGATTCATACCCCTAAGTTCTACAAGGTGCGAAGTAATTAACACAAACGACATTCTCATTATGAGTATTTTAAAACTAATCAGCGCGCTATACTGATTGCGAAAACGTAAACAAAGTTCGCAAGCTTTTTCATTGATGTTACTTCTTAATAATGTTAATGGATGACTGGGCAACATGTTTTCCAGTCTGCAGGCTGTAGAGTAAAATATAATAAACCACAATTCAGAGCCACTGATTTCCCTTAAAAATTGCATAGTTCAACTATTCTGCATTTCATATGAGCAGGCACCGATTCTACCGTGTTCCGTATCTATAAGTCTTAGCACATAGTTCGCTCGAATTATTTCATTAAGCATGATGGAGGCGAAAACCAATTTTATCATACCACGTTTCGTGACGATAGAAGGAGAGACCAAGTAATGGGTACCAAGCTCAGCACCGTACAAGGGCTCTACGAAATACGTTGGGGCAAGTAGAAGAACAATTTATAAACTTTAAATTTGGTATCAGTACCACATAAACTTCACTTTTGATCCTCTTGATCACTGTTGAAACGATTTACTTTGCTCAAGTCATAGCACAAACACTGTAAACCTCGTAACACTTCGCATTGTTTCTTAATAACGCCTTTAAACTTGATACTGAACGAATGGTGGGGTTAAACTTGATCAAAGTTACGTAATGATACGTAAAATCAAACTTATAAAGTATCATACATTCCGGTGACCGATCGATGGGACGAATTCAAGGCTAAAAACCTGATGCCGTAGGAATTGGTCAGATGAAAATCGGATAGACTTGCCCAGTGTTCAAACTGAAAACCACCCGCAATACCAACAAGCAAAACTCTAAATTCATACCTTTTCTTTGTGGTCAAGTATAAGCGACTGGTGAACTTTGGTTCGGGTTGTGTGACATTCTAGAGTATTCTGCGAGATCTCTTCTTTTTCTTCTTCTTATTTCGGCTTCATAAGGACTCCGGGTCTCGCAGGCCTGTGCACCTCAGGTCTTTGCCTTGCCATGAACAACCTCCTGTAAATATATCTGAAGTGGCAATAGGTGCTAGATTTACCTTCATTTTTAATACATTGAAACTTTTTTACTATACATAGTAGTTAGTTAGACATGGGTAGTTGGACCTAGCTGAGAAGTTTGCATTAGCCAGTAAAGTGATATATAAGATGGAAAGAACGGTTCAGCTTGGGCACCACAACCTCCGCGAGACCTCCAGTCGACGACATCAAGTGAAGCTGTATTACGAGTGAGTGAGGCAATTGTCCAAATCCCACATAAATATCCTATAAATATTTTATTATTTTTTTGTTCAACTGATTTTTGTCTTAAATAATAATCACTCGCAAGCATAACAGTGGGACATAAATGCCATTTTGAGCAAGCAAACTATAAGACATTAACCGAAAAAATAAATTTTTTAATTACAATACTATGTTATCGGCTTACAACCTAGAGTCCATCGTTTTAATAAAACACTTAGTAAACTTTTAATAATAAAACTTTAGGTAATTTCACATATTAAAACTATTCCTGGGAGCTATTTTATGAAAGTTACATTCTTCCTCAAAACAGGTAGCATAAATCCTGTCAAGATTTGAACATCATTCCACCACCATTTGCGTTCAAGACACTGGCTCGAAAAAAAACGCACTCGGCTTCACTGTAATTCATAGTTGAATGAGACTTCTCTACGACCACATGAGCTTGTATTTCTTCTCACGCATTCGGGTTCGGCCGCATGAGACACTCCAATAGACAGAAGGGACTGCGAAAACGTGTACCCAAGAATTTTAAGTATTATACTACAAAACAAGAATTTTCATGAAATTCCAGCGAATAATAACATGAGAGAATGGTTAGGTTTCTTTTGCTTCTAAACTAACTTTTTTTCTAGTCGTGTAATATCAACGCTCATGGTACTAATTTGAATTTTAAACAAAAGTAATCCAGTATAGTTGATGATTGTTAGAACCAGGAAAAACATTCAGCTTGGTCGTCAATTTAATCGCATCAGCCTATATCCCCTAAATGCTGTGTAACTGACGGACATATGCAATGCTTTCATTGGTATTCACAGTTTTCAATTGTCCTGAATCTCTTATGAAATTTCAAAATATAGGACTCAGCGGGTTTGAACCTCTAGTTCTGATATAAAATCGATTCACTAAAGCTTTCGAATAAACTTTAGCCCATGTTTAGCAAGAACTTTCAAAATGTAACATATTATTGTATATTAGTTATTAGGCTGAAATCAGGTAGATTTGGCAATAGAGATGAATGAAATATTATAGTAGAAGTAGTAGTAGTAGTAGTAGTAGCAGCAGTAAGGATAGTAGCGCTTTAGGAAGACCATTTGCTACGGACTTTGGAGACCAGAGAACCTGTGCACAAGGTATGCTCCCACACAAGATCCCCTGCACGCAGTAACAGCAAGTTAAGAAGCAAGAGAAAAGAAAAACAAGATATAGAGCCATCAGCGAAGATAGCATGAAAATAGAGAGACGCAAAGTGAGCACGAAAAATAGAAGTCCCGAAGGCCTAGCTAAGGCTGAGGTAAGATGGCAAGGTCCCTCTGGGGACGTTATTCCCCATATCATTCGATAGACAAACCAAACTAACCTAACCCTGTTGCTTATTACCTATCCTATGTCTCCTGAAGGGGTAAAGTATCATAGATTAAACGGCGATAGACGGGGAAAAAAGGGTAGAAAAATGCAGAGAACCTAACTTTAAATATTTATTGAAACGTAGCAATCATGGTTTTTCAATTTGAACTTGAGTTGACCAATTAAAATGCCTTCAGATAACTTAAAATCAAAAGCACATATCCACCTATTCCTTTTCATATTAATTGGTGGATTACAGAGATCTGTATGGCCCGTGAGTTTACTACTGCGAGGATTTCTGACTGGTCTCGAAGTGAGGGTGGACACGCCTCGGTGCTCAGCAATGAGTGTGCGGGGAAGACGAACTTTCGGCGATAGCCAGTCTCGCACCGACACCATCTCCCAGTAATAGCTCGTCTCGGACGGACACTATCTCTCGATAATAGCTAGTCTCGCACGGGATGTCCTTAATTGTACCACAGATCATTTACAGAAGTGATTTATGAAATGCAGTGATTTCAAGAAGTGATTTGTGATACCTATAAACGACATTACTGGCCAACTAGGTCGGTGGTCGATCCTTTTCTCTCAACAGATTTACCATGTTAAATTTAGTCGAGTTTCTCTTATATTGGTGCGAGGAAAATCTTTTTCTATCATGAGACATGCGCATTTCTTTATGAGTTCATCGACTTTGACTTTTTGTATAAACCTGTGTGGGTATTACGTTAATATAATTCGGATGCACTCTAACGCTTTGTGAATAAAATTTGAGTCAGAGATTCAATCTGACCTTGTCATACTTCGAAATTCCGATCCAGTCATAGAAGGTTAATTTAAAATTTGATTTACGATTTGCATCTGACAATGTTTTTAACGATTAATAGTAGCTAGCAGGACCCGTGAAAATTTCACGGAAATTTAGAATAACAAACTTTAGATAAACCAGCCCATGAGAAGGTGTGCTCTCAAGTGTTGGACAGAAGCTAAAGGTTCAGAGCAGAGATAGTCCAGTCTTGGAAGCAATTTTCTTCTTGATGATGCGAGTAGTCTGAACTCTATTAGGGAAACTGAAAACGTGCCGCGAATACTGTTTTTTTATAGCCAAACATGCAACATGTATACAGGATACTTCGCTCGAGATCTGAAATTTCACTTCGAGAGTGGCGAAGCGTGATGGAACGGTAGGTAGGTCGGTAGGTAGGCACAGGCGTATTAATTTATAGTAATTGAAGTTATTTTTCATGTGAGAACTTTTTCACCCCGCGTATGATCCAGATGCGGGTTAGTTCACTACCACAACTTCCATACAAGAATCAAATTTTCATTTTAGTCGTGTATTCCTAGTCACTGTGATTAAGTTCCTAAAATATGCACAGTTGAAGTACTTTATCTACGAGCTTCAGGTACCGAATAGTATGGGATGATATAACGAATGATATAAAAGATTTGGTAATGACAGATGTTCCACTTTTTCGGGTGCGCTAACTGTGAGGCGAACGAATACACTGGGGAACACTCATTTTGTTTCATTAAGAGAAAGACCTTTCTATA
>VOMN01126752.1:0-10702 GCA_014899125.1 Orchestia grillus
ATGGTGAGCTCTGTGTTGCCTTTCCCAGTGCCAGGTCAATTGAGAATGTCCAAGTCATGGTGGTAGACTGCAATGGAGATGATAGACAAGGAAAGAATAATGGAGTCTTCGTGTGAAATATTGTATAACAAGAAACTGTGTGGAGCTTCCTTGGTATATACTTTTGTGTATATGTGCTTGCTTTAGTTGAAATTGACTGTTGTGGGTTTACGTCAAAAATGTTGTAATGGATCCTAAAGCTCTGGATTTTGTTTCTATGTGCTGTAACTTATGTACACTGAACATGCATATTTCATTTAATCAAGCAATTCCTTTTATAAACCTTACACTATTTCTATTTCATGAAAATTAATGAAATAATTGGACTCTATTGTAGTTAACTTTTTACTGACTGAATAAGTATCTTCAAAATATCCTTACTTACACCAGCCATCATAGGCTCTGGCTCTAAACAGGTATATGACCCCCATTGTAGTATTACCTATCTAAATATCAGTTAAATTTTCATGGGTCCTGCTGGTTACAATTTATATTTGCTCCAAATATTTGCTCATCAATTCTTCAAATTTTGCACTAATGATTGCACTTGCATTATCCAAATTATTAAATTTGTAATTGATGTCAACTAAGAAATTTAACTTGTAAAATCATAGGTTAAATAAAACTGTTGTGTCACCATTCAAACTAATTTTGAATTAAATTCAACATACACATATAAACCACGAGTACAAACCAAACCGTCACACAGAACTTCAATTGCTGAATACACAAAATTCAAGTCCATAAACTAAAAAAACATTCAGTTCAAAATCATGGAATTGAGATCTCAAGTTCCAGTATTTGCTCTATTCCTGTTCAAAAAAAATATTAATTCTTCTCATTATCACAAATTTACAAGCATTCACTCGCCAGTTATTGAAATATCCTCAAATATCTATCTCATACTAATATATTAACTCCCTCCAGAACATTCCAGTAAGTAATGCCTGTACAAGATGAACCCAGTACAGTACTATATTGTAGTAGAATATATTTTCAGCTCATCCTAAAAGAGCCACTTAAAACTGAGAAGGAATTTGTCTTCAGTATTTTCATATGTGACCCAATGGGGTCAGCTCACCCATGCTATCTCTTCATTGACAAGGACCTTTCTGTCCTGTTTAAATAAAAATGATACTAGTTTTAGTTGGACAATAGCAGTTTCAGCATCAAAATTTTATCATTAAATGGTAAAAGTTATACCTTTGCATAATATTAGATTAGATTATTAGTTAGTTTACAGCTCTATCTACATAAAATGTGATGCTAAGAGTGAAAAGATGAGAACCACTCAGCATGAAATTCAGAAAATGTATAATCTATGCACAGGTGTGTTCCCACAACAATTTTTGTACATAGAAGCAATAACTTGAGAAAGAAGAGGAAGGAAAGAATTAGAATAACTAGAGAACATGACATGAAAATGAAAGGAAGCAAAATGGGCATGCAAGATAAAAATCCTATAGGCCTAGCTAAAGCTGAAGTGATGCACATTAGATATCTAGTATAATGTGAGCTTCAAATTCTTTGAACACATTTTCCAGGAATGGCTTCATAAATTCACAGAAATCACTATTTAGGCAATCATGGGCATTTTTGTCTTGAATATGCAAGCAACTTTTCATCCATTCATCAGGCACAAAAATATCAGCCTCCTAATCTGGGCTTAAATGCAAAGAAATATATACTGTACTGCTGTATTTAGATGCTGCATCATTTTGTTCTATTCTTTCAAGCTAAAAATGAATTTTTAACCATGATTGCTGAGTTGGAAGGAGTCAGAGTTGGGCTTATAGGAATGCTAGAAGCCAGTCAAATTTTATAGCTGACTCAAGATTCCCTAAGTTCAATCAAGTTATTTATAATCACATTTTGTCAATTCATGCCAGTTACACAAGCTAACACTCATGGGCTCTTCTTTTTTACTATTATTATTATTTGATGTCTTCATCAATTACTGTGGTCCAAATTTAACTTGGATTTAACTCAACAAACTTAACTTTACATCTTTATTGATCTTTAGTTCACAGTGCATGGCAGCAACATCTCAAGATGAATAAATCTGTAGCACACACCATCACTAATCAGATTTGGTAATGTTAATTATGTAAAATCATTAAATATTAGTGAATTCTATTCATTTTAATTAATTTATAATATTCGTTACTTGAATCATTTCATCAATAACCATCTTTGTATGAACAAAAGAAATTAGGGAAACTACAACTCAACAATTGGCAATCTGCACTTATAGATCATGAACAGCTTCTAAATTTACATATAGAATAGCTCTTGTATGGAAATATTAACAGCCAGATGAAAAATATATATGCCTACATTATACGCCATAGAGCAATGAATGAGCATATAAATCTTGTCAAGTAATATGAGAATTATCGTTATTAGTTTCAAGCTCCGTTAAACACCAAAGATTTTACGAGCAAAAAAGAGGGTCATTTAGCATGCAATTTGAAAAATGTGGAGCCTTTACATAAGGATGTTTACACACAATATCCAGTGTGCATAACAAGGCAAGTCGAGAAAAAAGAGAAAAAGACAAAAGGTATGAAACTTATACAAAACACAGGGGGCATGGAACATAGAAGTCCCAAATGCCTACCTATAGCTGAGATGACATGCATTTAGTGTATAACAATTTGTACATGCTACCAAGTCCCATTCAATTACCAAAGTTGGTAAGGAAGGAAACATCAAACAACCTAATTATGAACTCATAGATAAGAATTTTAGATGAAGAATTCATGCTTATAATAAATGAATTTGTATCAAGAAAGATACCAAGAGTTATATACAAAAATTGTGTCTAGTATTTAAAAAGTAAGACATTTTAGGTATTTAGGAGTCAGAATTCTAAGTCCCTGATGTCAGAGCCTGGACCTTATACCTTCTAAGAAAAATCAATTTCTATGAATGAAAAAATAAAGTGGCACACAGCCGAACAAATTTTTAATGATGTCAATTTATGTCAAAAAACACGGAGCCCCTATTGAGCAATGCCAAAGAAGAAAATACCATATTAAGATCAAATAAGAGCTGACTGCAAAAATAAAACTTAAGATGCCCACCTTCAAGAGTATGATGACCTAAAAACATCTCAAAGCCTCTGTCCTGACCGTATCCAAGACATGTATTCTAAAGTTTCTAAAAGAAAACCTCTCTAGAACCTAATGGCCAGATAAAAATTACATGGCTTAGTTCAAAAATGTTCACAGCACCTCTGTACAATACTCAATTTGGTAAATTATCTGACTAAAATATGAAATTTATATCAGTAACAAACTTCAACAATCTAAATCAGAATCAGTTGCTATTAGCTTAGTCAGGTCTGTCTATACAAATTTCATTATTTAAGAGGACATCCGTATATCAGACAATATCTATCTACCAAGATGAATTTTTCTATCAAATGCCATAACAATCTATTCAAGTATCTAACTAAAAATATGAATTCATTAGTACACTGAATGAATCTCCACAACAAAATTGTCTAAATCTCAACTATGACCTTCCTCTGTATAATTTATTTAATATGGAGTCTAGGAATCAACAATATACTGATCTAATGGATAAATCAGCAATAGCAATCAGCTTCTTCAGCAATAATATGAATTAATATGTTGTCTGTAATAAGCTATTTTTCTGAGGGTTACCTGACCCACCAGAGAGTTGCATCACAACCGTGCTAAAACATTTTTAGAATTGTGACCTGCAGGTGGGTCACCTCTGCCCAGGTCAAATGGCAGTTATTACTTTACTATGGTCTACTGCTCAGATGTTCAACTCCTGGTACAGCCTTCATTATGGTGTCTTTACAGGTAAAAATTACTTCTGTTATTGCCCTTCCTCCCAGTTAGGTAAGGACTGATTTGTTTAGCTAATTTGACTATATAGTAAACCTAATAGAGGTAGTTGGAAATTGTAAATATGGGGCCTTAATTTCAGATGAGTTTGCATCATAACATTCTATTAATACCGGGATGTTTTAAATATATTTCATCCAGCTCATCAGCTATTTCTTTATTTCTAAACCTTTTAAAAAATAGGTTTCTAAGAAAAAAATCCTATTCTATGATACCAAAATGAAGGCTGCACAATGAATATGCTCTGTTCAGTTGGCTGCAGTAGCATCAACCTTAACCCAAATGGCATCAGGGAAAACGCATTAGCCATTAATACTGCCTGTTATCACTTCACAAGAAACTCACAGAAGAAAGATATAATAAATAAAATGACGTAATACAAGGCAAATCTACTTTCGACACAAAGTAAATTCACTCATCATCTGAGAAGCTTCTCTGTTATTTTATGAGCATATTAGTATTTTAGTTGATTTCATTAATTTTTGTAATTACTGAGCTTCGTAAATCCCTTTAAAATAATGGAAAAGCATATTTTAGAAGAATTAAATTAGATGTATTCTATTATCAATTTGTTGAATTAAAATCCTTGTTAACACCCACTATAATGCAAACTAGCATGCTATCTGTTGACATTACTTGTTTAGTTCAAACAGCTAATTAATGAACTATTACTGATATACCACAAAATTTTTAAGTAATATTGCTTGAGGGCATTCCTAAGCAACAGTAACAATATTTCATATCTTTTCAACTTGCATTATATTGAATTTATGAGCAAATATAATCTGATGTTCCTTTTACAATGACTGATCATTAATTTCTAGGCAAAAAAGTTTTAGTTCTCACATAAATGATGTTTATTAGTTTAAAGCTTCCTATTTATATGGAATGAGATCTAAAGAGAAGACCATTTGGTACAGACTAAGCAAAATGCAGAATCTAAGCACAATGTGTTCCAAAATGGGAATCCCAACATATAAACATCATATGAAGAATGAAGAAATAAGGAATGAGAGAAAGAGATAGCACAGCATAGAAAATATAAAAATTAAAAGTAACATAAAACAAACTAAACCCTATTTTCTAGCCTAGTTCCTGAGGAACTAAAAAATGGAAACTGGCATTGAAGGTCATATGTATTAAGGAAAATGTTCAATTACATACATACACCACCTCTGCTAAGGCATCAATTTTTATTATTAGTAGTAGTAGTAGCAGTAGTAGAAGTAATACAAATATTCATCCAAATCATTTTTAAGAATGAATCTTGGAAATGCCAGGACATGTAAACCGCTTGACTAAAAGAACAAGGAGTAAATGCAAGTTACATCTACACATGATCAAAAATACAAATATGGGTTTTTCCAGGTAATTCAGATGTGTAAAAAGGTATACGCAAAAAATTCAACTCGATACATACAATTGTAAAATGAGTATCCAAGAATGTTAGCATAGCTGATAAACATTCATAAAAATAAGAAACTTTGCATGTATAGATTATTTGAGTAGCTACAAAAAGTACTGAAGTGCATTCAGAATTACTAGAACCTTAACTTGAGAATCTCTAGGACAAACAAAAATAAACTGCACACACTAATTCAAGCTATCAATTAGTGCAATTAGAGGCTGATTTATTGCCAATTCAAATTATACAAGTAGTTAATAAAGAATCTAATATTCAGTCAAGCAGATCTTTGACCATGCAGTCAGTTTAATTTTAACACGGTTGCGATGATGCTATCTTCCTAGGGGCAAAACACCCACCGGTGGGTCGTATCACTGTCAATGTGTTAAAGAATATCACTTCCTACAAAAATTTTGCTTAACTATAAATTTGATAATTTTATAATATTTGATATCCAATATCATGCTTTAAAAATTCAGATAAGTAGAAAATCTGCACACTGGAATCAATTACCACAATATTCAACTATTATCTTGTCTTCCAAGGTTCTACTAGAACCAAGTGAATGTAAACTGCAGGTTAGAATAGCGTGATTCATAATTTAAGCTTTATTAAAAATGTGATTTGATGATTGATGCAATGAATTTCTTGGCAAGAACATAAATAAAATGCAGGAAGAGTTACTGTTTAGTTTACTTTCAGTATCTGTGTTGACCTCCTAAGCATAAGGGAAGTCTTTTACTGACAAACTATATTACCCACTGATATATTGAGTTGCAAATTGCATATGACATGTACATACATCAAAGAATTATTTACAAGGCTGGTTCACAGACAATAGGGGTGAGAGGATCCAACTTATGCCAATGTGAGATTCCATAGGGAAATTTAATGGATTAAATTAAGACTCCAACAGATGTCAATCCTGATTTCAAGAACAAAGTTTCCCAAATATTTTGGTAAGAACTTTAACAAATATTTCAAACTAATACTTAATAATTGCTCATTATAAAAGGGTAAATAAAGCTGAAGATTACACAGTTGTTGCATAATACCGGTAAAGAATCTTATCTTAAATGAAAATCTTGGCATTGAACCATGTTTCTTTTTTACTTGCTTTCGGGATATAACTGAACTCAGTTTAACATAAAGCTGATCCACAAACAAATAGCTATTCCTCAGAAATTTTTAATAAATACATCAAATAAGAACACTTGAATATCAACACCCTGATGAGTTAGCTAAGTATTATTATTGAAACACTCGAATTGCGCATCTCCATCTGAAATTGTCATTTCAATCTAAATTACAACTACCGTGATGTTTGCTCATTTCGAAATGATAATAGCATCAATGACACTAAAAATCTAACAATACACAACAAATACAGTTCTTCAGCCACATTTTCTACTGAGTTTGAACACAAGCCATTATGGCTTAGCCAACTTGCAATGGCGGGCAGGCGCCATTACAAAATGGCGTCAGCGACGCCATCAGCAGTTCATATAGAGCTCTTTATACTTCACAAGCAATTTACTAGAACATGCAAAATAGGCGTGTAGAGTCATTTGTAGATGATTTCATGAAGAAAATATACTTTAAACTAGATCTTACCGTCAATTATCTTCGAAACCTGAAGAGTAACTTCACACACGTCATACTGCGACGGAGTCACGAACGAATATGGCGTTCTCCAAGAGTACCAACTTCAATAGTATCAAATCTAAAGCACACTTTTTCACTATATTCTTCAGACTTTTTTGTAACAACCATCAGATGATATATTAAGTATTAAAATATGGTCTTTAGTAGATTTTTCAAATAAATTTCAAAAATATCACTGTTTTACACAAAAACGTAAATCAATTTTTATTCCTATGGGAGATTTGTAGAGCATAGTTGAGTAAATTTCACCTAAAACTTCGTTCAAACAAATTTTTGGTAGCATTTTCTCAATACTTACTAATATTTTGAAGAACTTTCATCATATTTTTGCTAATCGATACCGTCAATGTCGGAATTTTTCATCAGAGGTTGGTTAACCTGGTGAACATTCCTTGTAATGGCGTTCCTTGTACAGAATAGGGAGAGGTGCAGGGTTTCAATACAAATGTTTAAATAAATTCTTCCTTAAAACTAGCACTGCTTATACTAGTCTTAAAGGAGAATAAATGAAAACCTGCAATTCGTCGTAAAAAAATTCTCACGTCGTTTCACAGCAGATTGCCTTCTACGCCAGTAGTTTTGCAATTTTTAAACGACCCGCACGAAGTAATTTATTATTGCCAAATTTATTCATAGTAATAATACTTTAAAACTTAGATACGCAAAAACTGAATTTAGTAGAATACAGTAACCAAACATTTAAAGTAGCGCAATGGCTTTGAATGAAAAAAAACGTACAATTTAAAAAATTATTTGCATGTTCTTCCATGACATATCGAGTATATTGGTATTAGGAGAGTAATGCATTCTTGGTATCAACCTCTTAAAGGCGAGGAAAATTTTTCTTGACGTGCGAGGCTAGAAAATCGATCATCGGACTTGGAAAACTTTCTCTTCAATCAGCAGCTGTAGAATTCTGTACTATACTAAGCTTTTTTTGTGATCGGAAGTTATACATGATATCATTAAAATAAAAAACATTCTAGTGCAATTTGTGTTGCCGGATTTGTCTCTTTTCATTTTGTGATAGAAGGAAACGTCAGGTATAAAAAGTTGTACAACGCCATAACGGTAGTCTCCATGCTGCGGCAGCTGCAGTGTGTGATGTGGCACACTGTAATGCCACACGCCGACGCCACATTCACCAGCCAATGGCAGAGTGGAATTCATTCCACCATTAGGAGAATTAAACAAAGAAAGATTGTCGGTACCACAAGTAAGAGTAGTACTTTCTGTAGTAAAAGAAGGGAAACAAAAATATTAATCATTTATGATGTTGTCAACAAAGTCACGGCTCTTAGCTAAGCTGATGTTTATGTAAAGGAGGAATACAAGGTGCAACGTGTGGGAGCGCTGGCCAATGAGGGAGCACGTTACTCCCGCGCTAGGGAGTTGGTGGAGACGACGCAGTGGGAGCGTTGGGGGAGAAAAGGCTCTGTGAAGGAAGAAAGGGACAGACGAGCTGTTCAAGGGGATGTGCGCGCAGCTGCTGCAGCGGGAAACGGCGCGCTCACAAAAAACGGTAAATCAATAGCAGTTGAGCTGCCATTGCAAAACTGGTACGCTCTATGTATACGGTGAATAACTTGCGTTGTGCGGGAAAACGCGTTACTTAGGGACTAAGAGGAGCAGACCTAGGATTATAATTTGAACGAAAGACATGTTTAGCGAACATGATGCAGCCGGCCGGCTTACTTCACACTCAGGGTGTGGCAAAGGAAGCCAGCGTACTGTTTTTTCCACGAAGGAACAAAACTCGTTTTCAGGGAAGTACATGACTAGCAGTTTGTAACGATATCCCCTCAATATCTTTACACTTGGGAATAGATTTCAAGTTAAAAGACTACGAACTTTAAAGATACAAAGTATTACTGGAAATGAAGATTTATGTATACCCGTAACTGAGTTGAAGTAAAGTAAAATCACGTATGCAGCTAATGTCTTCGCCAAACAATTAGTGTTTTCATAATGACATGACTCCTCAAACGTTTAACACCAGTGCAACTGTACCTTATTATAATTACATATTTTTCTCTAGCCCAAATTCGAGTTAGGTTTAGACGTACTTATTTGGAATAAGCCACAATTTTACCGATGGGCTTCCTTGTAAACAGTAAAAAGAGTTCAACATATTTCAGAAAAAAAAAGTTCCATCTAAAGGCTCATCGCCAAGTTAAACTCACGTAAACAACGATTTACTGGAGGTAATTCCGTGCTAGTGTGGGTAACCTAATATCGGAGAAATAACGAGTTACACGTATTTCAGCTTAGGGTTTAGGGAATCATATTGGAGGCAACGGAGAAATTGGCCGAGATTCCGTCGACTCGAGCTGTTGGCCAAAACGTCGACTGGGGTAGCCGATCCATATCGGCCAGTTGCGGAAGATACCATTGACTGATTTTCAACTTGTAGAAGAGGCACAGTTAAAACATAATCGTTATATTCACTAAGTCAATTTTTTACTTCCAACGTGCAAGAAATATGACCGCCATAAAAACGGAAATAGGCACGTAAAAACAATTTGGATGACATTACCACCAGTTTATAAAGTCACCTGATATTTGTTTTAAATTACTTGCAGCCTGAATCCTTCATTGGGCAAACCTTAAAAATTGAAAATATTTTAAGGGCACGGATAACACCGTACAGATTACGGACGATGGTACAGTAGTCCGCATAAAGCGCTGGATCAGTTCCAGCAAACAACCGCTCTGCAGTCGTGCCCCGCAGAGTGGTATGACCTATATAAAGCAAAGATCAAACAGCACGAAAGAAATCTGTCATAGAAAACTAATCTAGTATGTTACGAGAAGAAAATAAGAAGATAGCGCTTGTTTGCTGGAATCGATCTAGCGCTCTATCATTTACGTCTGCGGGGGAGGTGTTTATTGCTTACCCTGAGCAAATGGGAAGCATTCCCAATAATACGACACACTAGACGTTCAACACGATGTTCCCTTTAGCATGAGGGGAATATGCACGTTGCGCAACATCTGTCACCACTCAACCATTATGTTGTATATTCGAGATCCCATCAAGATTCGTTCTCACAGTATTCACGAGCTTGCGTACAACACGACATGGATATTTTCGAAAGTGATGAAAGTTGTTCCGCAACGTTATAATACAGCATCATGGCCGACGTGATTCAGGCGCACTGAAGTAACTAAGTGAAAGAAAGATATTTAACATGCGGGGCAAGAGCTAGCTCAATATTTTCGGTGAAAATCCTATTCGGTTAACAGTATTCCTCATTGAAAATCTGGCCAACGAGGGAGAAGTCTGAACTAAAAAAGACAGCAAAGATTTTGAAGAGAGTAACTAATGAGAACTTCAGTTGTGAAGCAATGAATTATGAATTATACAGGTTGGCGCAAAAGTCACTTCATCATTTTGAACATTTGTTACACGACAGCTAATACAGTTATGAAAACAGATTACATAAGAAAAAATCTTGAAGTTTTATAATTTAAATATGTTATCCTTCAAATGTTCTCCATTACTATATAAGCACAAGAATATTTTACGTACGGTATTTTCTATAACTTTTCCAAAATATTTGGAATTATTCTATTGATTTCTTCGATGATGTTGTTTTTAACTCATAGAGAATATTAGGCTTATTGATGTAAGCCTTTCCTTGCACGTCTCCCCATTAAGAAAAATCTGCAGGGGTTAAATCAGGAGACCGTGGTAGCCATGGAACGTCTC
>VOMN01126762.1:0-15241 GCA_014899125.1 Orchestia grillus
GGCAGGGTGCAGGCAAGGCAGGGTGCAGGCAGGCAGGGTGCCGATTAAAGGCAGGCAGATATGACCCACTAGATTACGTGATGATCGAGCAAGGCCTCGATCATGGCGTGATCGATGGATGTGTCAGCGTATCAACAATGGATCGTCGGAGCAATTTCTTAGAAAGAAACTCAACTCTTTTGCGCCCATACGGGTGGTAGCTAATGAATGACTCTGCCTTCAACCACTACAAAAACGTGCTGGAGAAGTAAAAGCCGCTCTTCCACTGCAATATAAATGTAAAACTGCAGGGCCAGGGGCCAATTGAAAATAGCGTATTCACTAAGTATAAAATCACGCTCACTAGATAAGCCACAATGAAAAGGCTCATGAGACTGCGCAAAGAAAGACAACGCACGTTTGGTATTTTATTCAGTATGAAAACGTATCAGGTTAGGTGAGTTTTATAATCGTATCTTAGTGTTCTCGCTTTCCACCGATTTGTATCGTTATTTCCGTTTTATGGTTTCAAAAAGAAAAAGAAAATGGTTTATTCTGAAATCATTCACATACAAAGCATGGTACAATCGGGTTTTCTGCCAGCCTTAAAATTAAGCTTGGAAGTCGAATTGAAACTTCTAATTGCGATTCTTAATTCGGAGATAAGTACCAAAAGTTAAAACTAACCAAAATCACGGCGTAATTTTTAGTCACATCTTTCTAAGTTCAAAACGCGGAGTTTTGAATTTTGATCCGCTCTGATAATAGAATGTAAATATTCTGAAACGTTTGCAAACAAATATGTTTACAATTAAGTATGTTTACAATTAAGCATGTTTGCAATTAAGTATGTTTACAATTAAGTATGTTTGCAATTAAGTATGTTTACAATTAAGTATGTTTGCAAATTAAGTATGAGTACAATTCTGTTGGCTGGTCTTTCCTTCCCGGAGCGATGTCTCCTAGAAATCGACTCGTAAAAACAACGTGAAAATCGGTGATCAAACATTACATATATTTCTGCAAGCGGAGCTGCAACCAAGTCTTACGATACATAAATAAAAATCTGAGATTTTATTCTTTACGTAGTTTACTTACTGCGTGAATTTTACGTTCAAATTTCTGCTGCAAGAACATGTAACCACCAGCAAAAACGTGCACGCTAAAGAACTGAACGCGCAATAACACACGTTGATTTAAACGCCTCTATCGTAGATCACAGAATTTCTTCACAAAATGAAATTTTGATGTTTTATGAACAGGTACATCCGTCGCCGGGAGGCTGGCGTCCCTCGGCCGCACGTCCTCAGAACCTCTTTCTGAAGTTGGCGAGTGGAAGCTGTGGAGGAGCCTCCACTTGACGAGAATCTTGCATTCAGCTGGGATACCTTTTAAAAGATTCCAGAATTCTGGATACCTTTTAAAAGATTTCAGAATTCTGGATACCGTTTGAAAGATTCCAGCGCCCACCATACCTTTTGAAAGGGTCTCTTTCTCGGTGTTTCAATGGCCATGCTTTTTCCGAACTTTTCTGACGAGTTCGACACGCAAGCAGGCGAGAGGAGCCAAAGGCTTCTCTCGTAGTCATCGGGCCTTTCAAACGGGGAGCATTTTTGGCCAAATTTTGTCATGAACTAACAAAGATACCTGCAACAGATTGCTGACTCAAGCTTCAACTTCAGCCTCTAGGAGTTCCTTCTTTCTTCTGTGACTTCGCTCAAGGACTCGGAAAAGGATCGAGCGCAATTTAGCATCCCGCTTCGGAAGGCCTCAGCTGATGACTCTGGTATTTTCTAGCTAAAAAAGGGCATGGTGAAGCAAACCATCAGACGAGATACTATTTTTAGCAGCGAATCACGGTTGCCCGAAAGTATGTAGAAGCAGACAACGAAGAAGAAGAAAACATGGAACTCGGGATACTTAATTTCGATGAGAGTTCATGAGTTGCAGATAAGGAGAAACGAGAGCGCTGTGTTTCGTGGCTGCCAATGGCCCTTCCAGCGGCGCCGTCAATCCATGCGCGCTCTCATTCACGATGCCCGAACTGAACACCTCTCGACTGCATAAAACCATCGACGTCATTAATAAAAAAAAACATGTTCTCCGAGTATGTAGTGTATTTAATTTCAGTATTTTAATTAAGGATGAAGAACTGGTAAAACTTATCGTGCGATGAACAGCACGCAGTTTGGACGAAAACGATGAGCAAATTAATTAAGATCGATATGAGAACCTCCATGAAAATAACCGGCAGAATACAAAATTTAGATACTGTGTTTGAACGCTTTCCAAAGCAAATACTACGCACCAATAGTCCCTCAATAATGAAAATTTGAACGTTAAATTACAAATAATCATTTTCCCCGATCGTTCTAGCTTGAAGACGTGAAAAGGTGTACTTAATAAAACATTAAGAGCCGAGTCGCAGAAAAGTATTTATTCTACCATTGCACACGCCTTGCTGTCAGAGTAAATCTGGCAAAAGTTCCCCACAATACACGAACGCTTCGTTCTTTTGCGACAATATTACTTAAGTTGTCCATGAAACGCGGAAACGTCCGCTGAAATTAGCGCTAAGTGCGTCTGGGCGGGAGAATCTTTGAGTAGCGACCATCGTAACTTGTGAGCGAAAGAATTCACGCCACAATAGGAACCGGGGCCTTGTTAGTGTGACAGCCCATAACGGCGAGTAACTTTTTTGTATCGTGACAACCAAGTGCCTATTGCTCGGGAGACGCAATTTGCGGACCCAGACCAATCTGGGTCTCCCGCCAGGGCCCAGCGCGACGCCTAACACAACGCCGCCGTGGGAGGCCACCGTAAGCAAATTTCAGCGAACCCATGCGGAGGTTCCCCATTGTCAGAGTAAATACGCTTGATGAGGTGAACTTTTATAGCTTTCGTGATTTCAGGGTTCTGGTGTCAGCACAGTCGATAAATTCGAACAACTGACATTCTCTGATTGCTAAACGAAACCAGTGCTATAGATGGTCAGAGATTCAACTTAAATTGAAGCCCATGAACTGTCGATATGCCTCCCGAAAGATTCGTGTTCTCGTCTTGGACATTTATGAGTTGACGACTTTTTATTTTCCGCATGATACGACATCAACAACTTGGTTTGCCAGAAAAAACACGATTTAATTAGAACTAAATGTAACAAGCATCAAGGACAAGCTCGTTCATAGCCCGAAGCGCCTGAGGGGTCACCGATTATTTCATCTGGAGAGTATCAAGAAATCCCTTCAGTAAAGCCCCAGACGCAACGGCTGCGGTAAATGCTACTCATTGCTGTCAACGCGGCCTACATAAGTTGGTCCTAAGTCTGCGCCGGCCTGGAAAATCCGACTCAAACGCAACCAGAAATGCTTAATACCCTGCAAAAGGAGCGACGAAGATACGGGAAGACTAGAGCCTGGTTGCGGCCAGCTGGTGATCAGATGATCCTGGCATCCCCGTGGATATTTAGAGCTGCTTCCATGTGGGTTTACGGCTGCCAGGCCCAAATTTACTGCCCACTCAAAACTACCTAGTTCAGGGTGCAGACGGGAATCGCATTAAGGGAACACAATGTGAGCGTCAATTCAATCGGGGTCGATACCGATCTCTGGAATGGCGGCATGCGAGATGGAATCAGTGATGCACAGCTACGTGGGCTTCCTGGGCGCTGTAATCTCGAGGAGGTGATGCGTTTTTTCTGCGACAGAAATCCATGAAAATCCGAGAACAGCAATGTAGAGAGCCCCAATGTATCGTACTTCCGAAACGCTTTCTCTCAATAGGGGGTGCAGTGAAACGTCTACGAGGGCCGAAAGAAAATACGCTTTTCAAATGAGTGGCTTAAAGGAAACTTCGCTTTGCAACTTTCCGTGAGCCGGCGAGATTCTTTTAAGCCTCAGAAAATGTTAACGTCATGCAATTATTGCTAGATTTTTGTGTCTGTGCCTTGAAATCACCTATTTATAGGGGCTCAAAGCCGCACTGGTGCTGTGTTGGGCTCAGAGCTGGGAAGCAACGTTTCGACCCCCCGCTCGGGTAACCTTATATTCAAGAAACTACGGAGTGCATCCCTTCGAAAAGGAAACTTCTACCTCGCATTCCTCACATCATTCATGCGTCTCTAGTAATACGGCATTGAAAATCCAACGATGCACTGCATTTCAGGGTTAGATTTAATGACATTTCTTCGTTTATTTATTTCTATGTACATGCACTAGACTTAACTAATCATACTTCATGTATAGATCAAAGCTTCACCTCACTAAAAGGAAAGTAATCCCTCGGAAACCCGACGACTCATTGTGTCCTTTCAGCCCCGCCGCTCTCTGGAGAGTTAATGGGCGGTTAAAAAAATATCATTAACACGTTCCCCGCGTATTAGGTCACCGGTGTACCAGTCGGCCACTGTTAGGTAATAGTTTGCCTGTGGCCCGAAGCTCATTTTATTTTGCTACTTACGTTAGCAGAAAACCCTCTTAATTGAATTATTAAAGTACCTAGATATCATCAATTTCCTTTCAGGGAGAGAGAGAGTACAAATGATGCAAGTATGGCAAGCTTCAAAACACGAAGGTGTCGTCCCAATCAAATTCAACATTTTTTTCAACAGCCTAACTAGAAGTGTCATACGTAAGCAGCGTGTTAAAACAAAGTGGCTGAGAGAAAAGCTGCTTCAGAGCTGTCGAGTGGCTTGTGTACTGTGGCCAAAAACTGAGACCAGAAACTGAGGCCAAAAACAGAGGCCAAAAACTGAGACCAAAAACTGAGACCAAAAACTGAGACCAAAAACTGANAAAAACTGAGGCCAAAAACTGAGGCCAAAAACTGAGGCCAAATACTGAAGCCAGAAATTGAGGCCAAAAATTGAGGCCAAAAATCGAGGCCAAAAATCGAGGCCAATAATTGAAACCAAAAAATATCATTAACCGAGGTAAAAACCATCTACACGATATTTGAGGGCAAAAAGTGAACATACTTGTAGCATCTTGTCACTGGCTAATTTCTATGCAGAATTTCCCGATTAAAAATGCCTGAACAGAATTTGTTCTGCTATCTGCTATCTGGTGATTGAAATCTTCTGGATCATTAAAAATTAAATAAGTGAGTCAGGTCGAAACATGGTCCAATGGTGTGATTTGTACTTAGAAATTTTTTTTTCACACCAATCGAATAACACTTACTAACATCGCTCATGAAATTGGCTCCAAACAACGATCGAAATTTCCAGTGAAAATTTAGTTGGTTGTCGAACTTTAGATACATTTTTCTGTGACTTGAATTATTGCTTCCCTTGATCGAAAAAATGAAAACACTCGTTTAAATTCAGCAACATCATTTAACCTTTGAATGGTGATCTCGGGTCTCTCACACCGCTGAGTCTGCCTTCCATTTTTTCTTTGGATTCAAAATCAAGATCTCTCCTTCACGTAGCCTTAGGTTTAGGGTCACCATTCCAGGGTTAATTAATGAACACAATTAGAACATCCTGCTATGAGTTCAATTTTAAAATAGATAAGAAATTTTGCGTGAAGAATCGTAGCAGGACTGATGGTTATTCGCGTCACTAAAATGAGCAACAAACGACAGAAGCGAAACCATTCTGGGCAAAACTGCCGATTTTGTCTAAGAAAACTTTTACATAAGCTATACACAATCAAGTTATGAGATGAAGTTATTTAAGGAAGCAGCGCACCCAGGCAGCAAATTTTGCCCACCGCTGAGATAAGTTGGAAGGGTTCTTAATTAAATACCGTATCCTGACTACCAATATTGTTTATCGCAAACTCAAGGAGGAGAAAGTTCTTAATTAAACAGCACCTCAAAGAATGCCACGCGAAGAAACCAGACAAGCGTTTTGGCGTCCCATAAGCTTAACTGAAGAAGATCTTTGGAACCGTTCGCCTGTGGAACACCAAAGCCAGGAGCTGTAGGTACTCATTAAGAAGGAGCCGGGCTTTTTTTCCTGAGCTGGGCAGCACGACGAGCAATTTGTACACAAATGTTATCTAAAGAGGCATCTTGTGGCACTGATGCGACCCTCGACTCCTCGCGAAGCATGCAAAGCTTCATTCCCTTAACTCCCGGGTGATTTTCAGCTGTGCCAAATAGCTGGTAAATATTCGGAGATAAGAAACGGGAAAGACGCGTACACACCCCGGACGAAAAGTTATAAGCACTTATATATATAAATAACTATTAAGAGAGGGCTTTTTCTCAAGTTACGGTACCATTTTTCTCCTCGAAGCTAAAGCTGTATCGCTCATTTTGATGTATTTTTTTCGTAGTTTATCACCGGGAAGGCAAGTTGTGCAATTCATCAATGTAAATTACAACTCGAGAGAATTTTACATTTGTCACTGGTGCGATGGAAAGAAATAAGAGATAATTTTCAATTGGTGTTGCTTCTCAACACTATTCTGGAAACGAAGAGCAAATGGCAAAGAGTAAGGAAGTGTGAATAAAAGGGAATACACGTCTCAAACCGGGTCTACGGTCATGCGAAGCTACTCGATAAACTGCAGCAAAGAAACAGCCGAGTTTTAAACATGACCTCATAATTTATCAGGATATTTCAGAGGGGTCGCCACTTAACAATCATACGTTACACCATGCATACGAACATTCTGAATCGCATAACCAACAAATAACTGTCTTTGAAATTTTTCTCTGTAAACAATCGAGACGACATTTTTCAACAGAACGAATAGAGTTAGTAAAATCATCTTCGAAATTTGTTGTTATCCGAACAGAAGGCCGGGGGCGTCTTCATCCCATTTGCATGCTGCAAGACTAACATATCAGGAAGTCAATCATCCAGAAGCCGAGACACAGCAACACCTCGCCGAGTCTAAATTCTGCCTAGAGCAATTTGTGAAAAGATAACGCCACTAAAATACAGGGAGGAGGTGCGGGTACAGGCCTCTAGATCCCAGGAGCAACCGAAGCTGCGATGAAGGAGGCGTTAAAAGGCCAGTCCACAATGGACTTGGAAGCATCATTAAATGATGCCCGAGCTGAGGCCGTCCACTTATTCTGACTGATGAAGTATTCTGACTGATGCCCTTCAGCTCCTCGAGATATGATTTTGCAAAAGAAGCATTACAGGCCAAGGTTCAACAGGTTTCTCATGCACATGGTACGGCATATGGATGAGCGGAGCTTCGATCTCGTGACGGAATGTTTGCCGAGTAAGGCAATGGTGAGGAAATTCGAAGACGCTGCAATACTGATGCAGAAAAAAACATATTTTCTGACGAAAAGTTAGGACAGGAAAGAGATTTGGTATAATCCTATCAGACGTACGGCTTCCTGCACGAAGCCTGCATTAAATTAGGCATGAAAGTCGGACTACTAGCTACGGTGTATAATTGAATATGCTAATGAAATGCCATTAATCCATCGAGCGGACCTTCTTCTTCTTGAAGGCTCAGAGGACCGTCGCTGAACCTGGCCACTGGTAGCTCACGGACTCGAACAACCTTCCAGAAAATCTCACGATGAATCACCGGTGCAGAAAACAAAACTACAGCCTTTTTTTCTTCCAGGAACCAATATTATACTTCGTTACTCGGCCTATACAAACATATACTGCTGCCTAAGTTCATGCAGAAACTCAGAATTCTATCATATGTTAAGCAAAATAAACATGGAAAAACTTCTTCACTTGAAATATTGCGTCGGGAAGACTGCGAATTAAAAACATTGTTTTTCAGCAGCTAAAAATGATGGAAAAAATACCTGCAGAGATGTTTGAAACGGGTCGACATCGCCAATTTGATATCCGTGCCTAAGGGTAAATGAAACAAAGCCAACGCACTGAAGAAACGTAGAGAAAGAATTACTCAAGAACTTGTGTATAATAGTTAATGGAATTGAAGCAACTAACGTTCGACATTTGAACTGGAATAGGTAAAAAATGGAATTTAGTAGTTCAATCACTTCCGTTCGTGTTAAAAAACAGTGCATGTTCAAATATCTATTCAAACACTCTGTATCTCATTCTTTTCCGTTGTATCTTCCACAATCTGGTGCTTTTATGCTTGTTTATTCCCCAACTCGCTTCCAGGATAACTGTTAAAAAAGACAAACTGTACTTTTAACAGTAATTTTTCCCACAAATTTAGGTAACAAGCATTTTACAATTTTCACTAAGAGCCATAATATGTACAAGCTTACCATTGAACCCATCGATTCGAATGGGAGACAAAACCTAGTGATAACTTTGTCCGGAAGAAACACTGAATGAGTCCCGCACTTCAAACCTGTAACTGTATCAAGTCCAAGTGCTCCGCTGCGGGGCGTTGAAGGAACCTCTTAGGAGCCCCATCGACAGCAGGAGCGCTCTCAAGCAAACTAACGAGTTATTGGAATAGGAGACCTAATGAAAGAACTTGTCCACCTT
This sequence comes from Orchestia grillus, assembly GCA_014899125.1. NCBI lineage: Eukaryota > Metazoa > Arthropoda > Malacostraca > Amphipoda > Talitridae > Orchestia > Orchestia grillus. The sequence goes on from VOMN01126762.1 coordinate 8,381, forward strand.
GTACCGAGGCCGGCAAGAATGTCGGTCTGGTTTTGGTCGCCATGATTGCAAGTCAAAGAGTTTTACTCCCGGCGCAGAGATGAGAGCCAATTTACTCAGTCAAAAATCAGGGCCAGATCGGCCTAGATTTATCCCCGCGGAAATTTCGCGAGAAGCTGGGCTTCGGCTGGAGTTCAGAATTGAAATATTCACGGTGACGAAGAAACTAAGGCAGGGATCAAAGCTGCTGTCTGCTGTGCAGCGTGGCTGACTTGACTCGTACGGGCATGGGTCGCAGGATTCTGCTGTACACATCACCTCCGCGTCTGAAATGGTAGTGAAAATCAGACACGCGTCAGCAATTGCACTGCAATGCAGACACGCGTCAGCAATTGCACTGCAATGCAGAGACGATTCAGCAATTGCACTGCAATGCGCGTCAGCAATTATAGTGGAAATTAGTAATGCGTCAAGAAATTACAGTGCCGCTCTTAATTTTGCTTTGAGGGGTCATTCAGAGCTTGAACGACGGAAAATCCGTGTGATGTGCCGTAATCCTGATTTGATCTCATTCCCGACAGAGTTAATCCCAGTTAAAAGAATTGCACAACTATTAAGAATGGCATGTGATAATAAATTATTCATATATATACATTGAATAGCATAGATTATGTTTTGAAACATCCCTTGCAGCGAAAACCTTCAATAATACTTTTAGAAAGAAGTTCCAAAAGAAAATTTCACTTCAATCCGCTAAAACTAAAGGCTTCATTCAGATAACTCGTCGGAATAAAGCCCTTCAAAACAGTGTCTAAATATGTTGTAGCCGAAAGAATGATCATGTAGGTACAATTTAACAAATATTTTAGCGTGTACAGGGATACTTTCGACAATGCCGGACCAACATCCATATCGCCGCCGTTAAAAGCTTGCAAACATTTCCCACACTGCAGGATTATCTCCCTCCTAATCAGGCCAATGCTGAACACTAACAAATGAGGTATTAATTTTAGTTTGTTTAAAGCTCTCTAGCCACATAATATGCGATCTCAAGATGATGAAAAGAAGGGACCAGTTAAAATTAACTTTAGAAAACGTGGAATTTACGCACATGTGTATTCCCGGCGTAAGATTTCTTGCGCATAGAAACAGTAAGTTCAGAGTGAAGAGAGAGAAAGAAAGATAACGAATCATCAGTGAAGATGACATGAAGATGAAAAGAAGCAAATTGGACACGTAAGATAGCAGTCCCGAAGACTGGGCTAGAGGTGAAGTAACCTAACGCTGGCCCCTTGGGGACGCCAGTCCCATAGCATAGGACAGACAAACCTAACTAGCCTCACCCTATTGCCTATATCCTATGCCCCTTGAGGGGACCAATCAATGAGTGGTGAAACTTGAGGTCAGTCAGGAAAAAAATTAATCGCACTATCTAACAAAGCTTTGTTTGTTTCTTATTCCTAATTTAGAACCATCATTTCCCACTTCTTTGTAACTCAACATACCGGCAACAATGCTAGAACTTCGCTTTAGTAATCAGGCCTATTTTGTAGTCAGGCCTATTCTGTAGTCAGGCCTATTTTGTAGTCTGGCCTATTTTGAGTCAGGCCTATTATGTAGTGAGGCCTATTTTGTAGTAAGGCCTATTAAATTCCTAGTTAGCCTATCTTCAATATGATGCCTGCCAGTAATACCCACATTGCAAGCAAAGTTATATATTCTGATTTTAGTTTATTCCGTTTCTTAGACGTCCGATGTTTATTCTATTACGTCCGATGTATGTACATAGATAACCTGCGGTAAATAAACGTTTCAAAAAATGTTTCAAAGGTTTTGACGTTTCACAGGAATAAATTACCATTTTGGACAATTATGCCGTACAAGGAGATAGGAAACAACACCTAATACCTAGAAGAAAATTATTGTTGTCAACTCCACCACCAACATTATGTGACACAACATAGAGAACACAAGTTCCACCCAAACTTGTTTCTAGCTGGACATTGGAAATACGTCCGCGCTGGTTATTGACTGTTACCGTTCTGAGTGCGTAGTTTGAGCGTCTCCAGCACTGCCTGCTCTGAATTGGATTGATAAATAACTTTTTCTCCAAGCAAAGGCAATTGCATGCAAAGAACATGAAATACAGATTGAAATCAAAGTTCTTTCATATTTAGTGGAAACCATTTCTAAATAGGATTAAACAGGGGATTCGATTCTTTGACGTGGGAAGTAGCGTGCATGTCTATAATTGAAGAGACTTATTCTTGGCATGAATACTGTAATATTTACCGATGTTTTTGTTGAATTTCATGTATTTATTCCAGCAGACTATTATTGAAAGGACACTAAGCTCTCGAAATTTTACGAGGGCCGTGCAAACAAGACAGCACAAAACCCTCAGACTGAGCACGATAATTCATTTTAATGGGTCGATGCGAGCCGCTGTAATCTTGTGTTCCTCCACCATTAACCCGTGTGCGATTCTTTAATATTCCATCTTCTTTCGATGTTGGCATTAGCTGATTCATGTAAATCCGAGACGTTACAGCACTGGTACGGTAACCTTTTATACAGCTATTCTAGGGCTTGTAATTGCTTGAGATCATTTCACCCGAAAAACCCCCAGTCACGATATCGCCTGGCGCTGCCATGTTGTGAACTAAATAGGCTCTCAGGGACTGATATAACACTGTTGAAGTGCGACCCGAGATAAAACGAAAATGTGAGTTAAGTTGCTATGTGCAAACAAGCTTCGTATGGACTTATCGCAGGGTAAGCAAGCTAATTCACCTCAAAATTCATGCTTTGTTATATCAAATCTTGCCTCGTCACTTAAATTGACATCATTGCGAAGGAGGATGATGCTATCGTCAGTTCGTGCCAAATTTTAGTTTTTTGTCATAGTTAATTAATCACTGCTCCGGGAAGGATAAGTAACTCATTTCAACTTCATAGTCCTTCACTATCTAAATAATTTTAGTGACAAAGCTGCACTTAGATTTTGTACGAAAAAATATCCTCTACATCATGCATGTTCGCAGCAATGGAGCATTTAACACTACACAAAAACTGGTAACATCGTTATGCATCAACACAAAGGATTAAATAATGATTCGTGACGTACCAAATAATTCACATTTCTCGCTATTAAATATATTACGGAAAACCATTGAGAATTGCGAATCCTTCATAAAAAAGCAAGATCAAACACATTAGGCAATGTTTAGTGAACAAGAATTTATTTGAAAACGTTAGACTGACAATTGAAGTGTATATACATGAGACAAAAATATACTGGTAACAAGGTTTTAAAATCCTCGAATGACTCAATTCAGTACCGCCAGCATGTTAAATGAACAAAATTTCGTTCTTCCATTTTCTAGGAAATTCAAAAACAGCGTATGTATAGAAGGGTACATCGACAGGTTTGGTTTTCAGTGAGGCAACAGACTCTGCCCAAATAACAAGTCTCGCAAATGTCATGATGCCAAAATCCAAGGAACACAGTATTCAATCGAGGAGTATGATCATAAAGAAAAGCAAGGCTAGCACCGGCCGCAGGAAAATTTCCGGGAAATGCTCTATTCCTATTAGCAGGGCACGGGCCGTCATATAGAAATAAAAATGGGATTGTAGTCCATAAAGCAAGATCGGGTGCTCCAAGTAAACTATTACAACAAGATCGCTCTAAAATTGTCACAATGGTTAAGAAAGACTCGCAAAAATTTTGCCGAGGATTAGCTGAACATTTATCATCAGCAAGGGTGAACGTGTCAAAGCAAACCATTAGCAATGTTCTGCGTCAAGAAAACCTGAAGAAACGCGGTGCTCGGAAAGTCCCACTTCTGACGAAAGAACATGTATTGCTCCCTGCAACCGGTTGTAGCTAATAGAGCTATGCGACCAAATAATAATATAACTGAATGTTATGTTACCAATACTTATTTGCCACCCTGTTTTCCTCTTTTCGTTGTTGTTTGAACATTTTCGAACAAATTCTTGTTCACTGAACATTACTTGATATGTTTGATCTTACCTTTTCGTATGTAGGACTCCCAATTCTCCAAGATTCCCGAAATATGTTTGATAGCGGAAACATAAATCATTTGGTACGTTACGAATGCTCATTTGACCCACTTAGCGTGCCGCCAGTTTTTCGCGAAGTGCTAAAGATTTCAAAATCCACGCAGACGCTTGAGGGCTAATACAATTTCTAAACTTTGGGCGAGCTAACTCGCTTAAATTTCAACTTTGAATGAAGATCCTAAAACGAGTTCACTGGGTCTTCCTTCACCTCTCCCGGTGTCAACTGACCACTTGCGAATGCTCTTACATGAGGAAAAAAGTTCAAAAATAACATTAATTTAGCACACGTTCGTCAAAAAATCTGCCAAGGAAGCGGTTGAGGAACCATATTATGACCAGCAATACGAAACTACTGTATTTCAACTAAATTTTCCGTAAAATGTGCTTCCTGTACAATAATTTTTATCGTTGAAAGACTGCAAGTATGGCTGATAAGAATATTTGTTGCAGGAGCTATTACTAACAATGTTCTAGTTGCTAAAGCAAGAGACAAAAACAACTGATTGGCCCAAAATAACCTTGTTTTGAGTCCAAGTTATTACAACTTCGTGAGTGAGATATTAAGTAACATAATGTTAGTTTCCCTTTCTATAGAATGGATCTAAAAATAGCCAATAAATACTCTGTTGACATCGAGAAAAATTAAAATGTTTAAGTCCGTGAAACGTGAAGCTCTTCTTTATGTATAATGCATTGTTTTTTTTTACAGGTTGGTGACTATCCTCTCTATGGAGAAGAATTTCTAAAAATACGTACGCCTCTAAAGGAAAATTAAACTAAAAATCACACCTTCTTACAAAAATTCATAGTAGAGCTCCACGACGTCATGAGATGGCAAAGCTGTGGTTCTTGCCCTCGGTCAAAGAAGAGGAAAAAGTGAAAGCATAATAATCATTTTGGAAAGAAGGCCTTAAGTAGAACTTTTACGACTAAGGCGTGCTCAAAAAAACTGAAAGAGACGCAATTTCTTAGGAAGCTGCTCGTTTTTCCAGAACTTGCTGCAGTTAAATCACCAAAAGATTTGTCGAAGGCGCAAAAGAAGCTCGCAGAAAACAAGGGTTGCAATAGTTGTTTTTTGTGCCCATCATTGCAAAAAGAGGCTTAGGCTCCTCAGCTCTGGCGGCGCAAGAAGCGTTCAGTTGTAGCTCACAACTCCACCTAATGGATATGCCACGAAAAAGTGCCTAATGACAAGTAATGGAAATGCCCTTCAAATTGCGTACCACATTCGTGCTGGACATTTTTCAAGGGCTGGAGCTCTGACATGATACTGTGCTTATACGAATAATTCTCGTCAGAATGACCAGTTCAAAACTTGAATGGTCATGAATTCACTGGCAAATATACTGCAAATCGAAGCTACCTCATTGTCAGACGTAAAATTACTCTACACCTTAAAAATTTATAAGGTGGTTCATCCATGAATAATGCAGTGACGTTAGACTCGCGATGAGCCTATAAAATTTGTTAGAATGTCCGAGCGACTCAGACACACCGACCCGTCTCAGACGAAGATAAAAAATATTTTTTCAAAAAAAATTTCCCCACCTCCAACCAAATCGTTAAAAATGCAAATAGACTTGGACTTCGTTGACGCCCTATGGAAGCTTACAATGTGATGCNCAAAAATGACCACTTTTGCTAACGTGTATTAGGATATTTCTGTCCCTGATATAACTAAAATTGAACCTCTAACGAAGATGAAATATTAACCCATTATTAAGCCACGAAGTCAAACTCGTACATACATTTTGCTAACTTTCAGAAACTAGTTACCATAGTTAACATTAGTTGTTGAAATCAGATTCAAGTAAGAAATAGTGTCCATTCAGTGGAATGGATCACATCCGGCAAACTCAACTGCCCGCGTTCAGTATATCATTATTATTTATTCAGTAATAAATATTAAAATTCGACAAAAATATTTTCGATTTATTTTGAAGCTTCATTCATAAGTTATTCGAACACAAATATATGGAGACATCGTCAAACTTATACGCCTTCACTCCACGTGCAACACGCTATCACGATTCGGTTCCTGTAGTCTTGCCATCCACGGCCCAGCAAACCTAGCATCAATAGTTTGAGACTTCGACGGCGATTCTCCAGGCAGGAAAAATTTCATGTCGACGAATATCTCGGATTTGAATGTAAAAATTAAGGATTTGGTTTTCGCAAATTTGGTTGTCCTATTAATTTTCTTTCTAATCAGAACTACCTTATTATATTGATGAACACAAATTTGACGAAAACTTAAAAAATTATATTCATACACGATAGTGCTTTGGTTACATTAGGTTAGGTTCGACGATCGCGTGTATCATACATGACCACTTCGGAGGCACAGTGGTAAACAGGACCCTCCATCATCTGGATTTAGAATTCGCCATTTTTTATCCATTGAGAAGTTCGATGTCAGTTTTCTAGATCCTACCTAGGACCGCGGCGAGTACCGACAACGCTGCCATCGTCATCAAACTTAGAGCATCAGAGCTCCGACAAGGTGAACTCGATTGTACTTCGTTGGGTCTACCCGCGGTTCTTTTCATCAGCACCAGCAAGTAAGCACAATTTTTAAGGCACTCAGAGCCGCTGCGTCGCTTATGGTCCATGCAACACGAACGGTCACCGCAACACACGTAACGGCGCGCTGAAGAGCAATGCGAGAGTGATGGTAAGCACAAACGATCGTTTCCACGTAAGTGTGACATACTCAAGATTAGGAAGCATTTAGAAACATTTGTTTACCACAAGTAATTTACATCAGATACAGTTTTACAATCAAATGAGGAA
>VOMN01126771.1:0-24739 GCA_014899125.1 Orchestia grillus
CCATTTAACATAAGTTAAACTATATAAAAATAATCAGATTTCATTTGTTTCTTTAAGGAAAAGAAGCGAGCGTGGAGATAATTAAGGCGGTGCAATCCGAGTGCTTTACGGCACTGCACACTTAAATGGATATGCCAAATTCTGGTTTACGACAGAAGCCCCGCACGACCAGCCGCTATCTCAAAGTCCTAACCGCTGCCAGTTGAAGCGTCACTAATTTCTCGATAAAGTTAATACGCATTTCCCATGTAAATGACAAGCTTAAATTTCCCCCGCCACTAATTAAGGCCAAGAAACTCGAACTCGCCGACAAAAAGGCGGAGGCCTCCAACGAGTTCCATGGAAGGTACAGGCGACACAAGGCCTCGTATCTGCGGCGGCATCCCGAGCATTTACGTCGTGGCGACACCACAGGTCTGCAGTCGCATCATCGTCGCACTAATACAAGCTAATCCATCATCTTCTCAGCCCTTCATTTAATGAAAAGATCAAAAACTTTGTCTGATTCAGCAGTTCTAGAAATCTCAATCATCTGTCATTTATGATGAAATTAATTATAATCATCAACACGAAGTACTAGCTCTTCAGACTGTTTTCTGTATTACCACGGAAAATTTCAAGATTCTAATGCATTTGAGCCACATGTTCGAGAACTAACCTGGTGTCACATGACATTCGTACCAACGAGCCATTTAAACCTCCGTGTTCTCACCAAACAGACAACTGCTCTGTATTGTTGGAAGCATGTCTAACAAAACAGTGGAGAGAACCACGGTGCCCGCAAGACATTGTTTTTAACCGTAGACGAGAGTCTAAAGCTTATTCACAAAACGTAATGTAACATAAAATCATGAATTATTAAATAATCAAACAACCGCAAACAGTTAAATGAGCAAAATATTATACAAAACGCCAGTACATGTAGAGATAAAGTGTTAAGAACACCATTATATTCATCTTAATCAGTACAAAAGCTTGGGTAAATAAATATAAAACCCCAGCGGATGTTTTCAATTATATTCCCTGCCTACACCCGTGTTACCCACACAGATTGCTTCCACCGAGAGACTTCCAAGTAATGTGTTCACTCAAATACATATACTCACCTTAACTTTCTTCTTTTGACCACCAAGCCTCTGGCTGTACAAATACACGCGGCTGATCAAGCTCAACTTACCGTGACCTCTTCCTATTAGATGAAATTTTATCGTTTCCCTGTGTATGGATAATTTGGTTTTCCATGGCATGGCCGCGTTTTCTTTTCTGATTGAATTGAAAAAGATCCTTAAGAATCCCATACTGGGGATCAATTTTTTTCAGCATCAACTTGAGAAAACTATAGCAACAGTTACTAATATTCCACAGTGTTAATTTGCCGGAGCATGTTCAGTCATCTGCTGCGTGAAATTCTATTTTTCTCCACTCCAATCTTCACCTTACTCGAGCCTGGGATTTTGATGGTAATTCAAAGATACGGAACAAAAAGAAGAAAAAACTCCGCATGCAGTAGCTTGAACAATCCTTTCAATAAATTTATTTAACACGATTCGCTAGCACAAATTGACTGCAAAGCTGGTGAGTAAGACCCGTAGACTGATACAACATCAAGGGTTTTACGATAACGTTTTGTTAAATGGCACCACGTCTCCTTACTTGACTCGCGGAAGATAATGCACAGCGTCCCAACCATGGCACCAGCGAAAGCCAATAATTATTTGAGGTTAAGGTATTTTCGCTTTGACGTTGCCAGCACCGACTTTCTGCGCGCGCATCAGCATAGAAGGAACGATAAGATCACTCCATAACTTCTGTGAGAGTTTCAAGTTTCATGGACACTGGCAGGGGCCTCGCTGTGACCTTCACTGGGCCTATGAGACTTCTAGTGCCACCGAATGTCTGCCAACACCGTTCCGTGGTCGGTTTTTGCGTCAGAATATCTACCAGAAGGAAAATTTATGTAATAGACTACAGCGGTGCATTTGAGTTGATAAAACTATCGTCACAAGCCCATTTCTAACTGAAATCGAAAAAGAAGTCGCACAACTGTGTTCGGTCACAAACGAAGTGACCCAAACGGAGAGAACGAATATGCACAACATGATTCTCTTACTCAAGCGAACGTTTAGTGATGAAGCCCACGTTAGCAAAGTATAGGTGAGATACATGTGACTCACAAGAGAAGAAAAATTAGTGGTACCGATGAATATCGACCTTAAAGAGGGAATAAACTAGAACTTCCGAAAAAATCGAGTTGGAAAGCTGTGAGCATTCGTCAAAAATTCAGCTCAACTAGTTTTAACAGTCATCGAAGTTAAATTGATAATGCCAATGCATACATGTTAAGAGTGGTTTACAGAGCAGTTCAAGGGACACAAATCCCGAAGAGAAACAACAAACAGGCAGGCATGCAGACAGAATGAGGCAGCCCCTTTTTTAACAGCGCTTTCGCACAACTTACAAGACAAACTTAGGAATGAAGCACTCAGATCGCTTCATTAAGGGATGTCCTAGGTACGTCGAGTGAAGTCCCAGGTACATAGAGTGAAGTCCCAGGTCCGTACAGTGAAGTCCCATATACGTAAAGTGCAGTCCCAGGTTCATCCAGTGAGTACATGAGGTACACGGACATGTGCAAAAGTTGACCATGACGTGTGTTCCCTTTTCTTGATGGCTTCGTATGACCAACCACAGAGCAGAGAACTTTGACTGCGCTGTACGAGCGTGACGAACACCGGCCTCACGCATCACAGCACGCAGCTCGTGAGTGAGCGGTCAACATCTGGACTTCGACGCGAGTTGAGCAAGTGCCATGAAAAAATTATTTTACGTGTAAAGAGACCTGTTCAAACTCGTGTGTGGTGCAAACCAAAGCGTACATATTCACACTTCTGGGACTATATTATAGGTCTATACATTATACGTGCAGTGTAGATACACATACAATGAACCCACTTGAGCCCCTAATTCGCAGCATGAGGTCGAAATGGGGGACACGAAATAACTAAGAAACACGAGGTCTCAAAAATAACCAAAATTAACGGGGAAGAAGGAGAAACAAAGGAGCAGACGCAAGTGGAAATAAGTGCCCCAAAGGCCGCTGTGTGCAGGTACCGTGAGTTGCGGGGTGCACGACCATGTGTGCACGGTACTCGATGCATCACTGGCGATACTCACGGCCGGAGAAAGCTGTCGAGATGACACTCCAGGTGCGAGAGAAATGGCGTCTGCATGGACACTGATTGAAGGATAGGGACAGCTGCGACCCCCGTACTCGGGGTCCCTGTAAGTGGCCAAGAATGGATGCTGAGACAAGTGGCACCCGCTCACGTTAGTCACAGCAAAATATTGCGAGGGAGGCGCATCAGTTGCAGCTCTGACTGACGTACGGCCAGGAGAACAAGTACTGATTTATCTTCCTGGAGGCGATCTTTTGTGGCTGCGAGCGAGCGGTGGAGAGACTGCAATAATCTCAGGAATGTTGAAGTGATTGAGAAAGCTTTTTGGTGGAACTGCTGTCGCCTAGACGAGCAGAGAGCTAGTGTAAACGTGAATTATTCATGTTTAAGGTATAAGATACGAATGGAGACTGTCAAGAATTGACTAGGAACAGAATGAACTACCCATTTTGTCTACAATCGTATGGTCTGTAATCAGTCGCGAAAAAAATATCACCTAGAACGAAGAGCAGTAAGGGGAAGCATTCGGAGAGTCATCCATGCGGATCCGCGAAGGCAATACAGACAACAACTTAAAGGCACAAGCAGGACGGTACGAAAGAATCTTTGCACAGCCACTTGAACGTCAAGTTTTAAATGATGAATCGACTAAAATACCCCGACCCTTTCCTTTCACATGGAGACTTTAGTCGAGGGTTCGCAATTCCTAAGAGAAAACAAAAATTTACTTGAAATTGAAGAAAATTGAAACACATGCACAAATCTCGAAAGTTCTTTCAAAAATCCCGAAACGCTAAGAATACGTGAACAAAGGAAAATATTCCATGATACTGACTATATAAAACTCAAAACATTTTCCAACGAACGCGAGAGAACACAGATTTCAGTCTCTTGTTCCAGTCACGGAAATGCAGCAATATCCACCCCTGAGTCTTGACGCCCTTCTCTTGCGATGTGGCAGTGAGATCAAGCCATGTTGATGTGGTTGCCGTGGCACCTAAGTTCTAGTGACTTCGTAAATAGGCGCTCATTTGAGAACACACAAAGACTTAGCGAACGGACCAACGCAGGACATGCAGAGGCAGCTCTCGGACCGAGGCATGATTGAGTGGAGGTGTCAAGTGGCTGTGTGCAGTCACTGAAGGTTCTTTAAGCTTGTAATGGAGCATTGTGTGTGTGTTTCTTCCACGCACGTGACCTCTGACGTGTAGACCGGTGGGATGCGACACGACGGCACCCACAGAGGGTCACGATCTGATGCTCTCCCCAAAGGCGCGCGCTCGCTCACTGAGCGATGAGCAAGCAATCAACGTGAAAAATGCTCGCTTGCAGGTAAGATCAAAAGGAATCTTTAACGATGTATTTCAAGTTAACCTTTTCCCTTTTTGCACTAATCTATCGCAAGGTACAGTGAAACAATCCGCTCACTGGGATTTTATGAAGAAAACCCGCACTGACGATTTTGCTCACAAGTACGAGCGTAGAGGAAAATATTTTACAACCGAAATGTAAACTTAAAGACGAGTCTTACGAGACACCCTTCAGGTTAGAAACTTTAATTCTACTTGCACGTCAAGTCATAATTCCTTTTCTTAACTGAACATTCGTACCAGAAAGGATATTGCTACTTAGTGGCACAGCATAAATATCAAATAGCTGTCAGAAGATGTGCAAGTGAAATCGACATTTCGACCAGCCTCAAGAGGCCGGCGTGGGTGGCTCGTGTTTGTGACGACTCTGATGCAAGTAGGAGTAGTACACTCGTAAAGAGCAGCGCTTCAGTGGCTCGGACTATCTCACTCCGTAAGAGAAGAGACCATTTGAACATGGACTCAACAAAACGGAGAATCTATGCACAAGGTGTGTTCCTAAACCGGATTCTCTGCGCATAGAAACAGCATGTTAAGAATGAAAATAAAAAAAGGCAAAGAAGAGATAGTGAAGAAGGTGTGAAAATAGAAGTATAGTGGACACAAAAGACAGAAGTCCCGAAGAGCCATCGACATAGCCGATGTTACCTTAGAGCGCCGCCTTCCTCCCATCTGTGAGGTAACGCGAGCAGCTGATTGCATCGTGCGAGCACACATAGGTAAGTTGTCGCAGCAAGCGTCTCGAGAAAATAACTAATTGCCGAGTCGTAGCACGTCAAGGACGCGAATTCTGCAGCATACTGACGTAGTACTGAGGTCAGGGCAGAAGTGAAGCACGGGATCACTGCACGACGGCGACCACAACACCAACTTGTGGCCTGGGACTTTGAATCAACAACGCGACATCGCTGTGAAAGTTTACCTCACGTTTTCATCCACAAAGTCACAAGGAGACGATTGGCTTGAACTCTAGTCGAGCCATCGAGTAACAGGAGCTAAGGCTACTCGGGTCGGTAACGAGGAGCTTAGTGGTATAACCTTATGAGGATGTCCAGTTTTTACGGAATAAGACGCAATTTGGCGAGTTCAGTGCCACTTCTTGTACGGGAAACGCTTTCTGAACAATCTTGCGACTGGTCATCTCAAGTTGGCTGTGATGAGCGGCATCACGGCTTCCCGTCTGGCCCAAACACAGACAGGTTAACTTGCAGCGAACCATCAAGCGACTGCCTAAATACAATGGCTTTTGAGTTGACATTTTTGTCACAAGAATTGCTGAACACAAAACTTGCATTCAATGTTCGAAGATGTATAGAGATAGGGTTAGATGTAAATGCGTTGAGCACTACTAGATCTCACCGTCTAATACAACATTTGCATGTAACTAACCATGCATTCATTCACCGATAACAATCATCACTAATAAATATGGCAGATTATTGACAAACAAAATATAACACGAACATGCGCGAAAACTATAGGTAACAAAAGGCTCGTCATGGTGAATTTCATGATGGCTGCACATGAAATCGTTCTAAGCCAAACGGCTACTGTGAAATTTGACTCTATTCCGAGCCACGTCCATAATCAAAATAACACTCGTGTTCAAAAAATACAGCCAAGCTAATTTTTATCACTTATTGAACAAATGAACAACATACAACATATATATGGACAATGAATTCAACAAATAAAAAACTAGTAGAGCAGTCTATTTACCACTTGACAATAGCATGGAATTAAATTCCCATTGAATTTGTCACTGCTGAATGGCAGTCGTAAATGATCCCCCAAAACATTAGCCCTGTATTTCCAGGCTTCGCTGTTCTTTTGATGTAACTTGGAAAAAATCTTTCATCTGATCTTCTAACGCAGCGCTCACGAGCATCACGTAAAAAATTAAGATTCATCAGCCCATACGACTCTTTCATGCCATTTGGAATCTTTCTTGCTATAATATGAAGCAAATGTCTTTCTGTCTTTGATGTTTTTCGTGCTTACCACAAACTTCACGACACGCTTTTTTGAACTGAAACCAAATTATTTTATTGCTCTTGCTATTGCAGTTCTTGAAAGTGTTTCCATTTGCGGTTTCAAATCATTTCAGGTAATCCACAGAGGTTTTCTTCCCATCTTTCACAAGTCATTTTTAGCCTGCGGTCATCCTCGACTGTTGAGGCGTTAGGGCGACCAGGTCCTCGTTTCCTAGAAGCAGAATCTTTCTTTCGTAATTTAAGCCTATTCGCTTCGCAGTTGCCAACGATCTTCCCATTTTTTACTTAGCAAGGAAATCATGAATATCCTCGTAAGTCTTATTTGACTGCCTTAATCCTGCAATCCTGTTTTTTTTTTNTTTTTTGCTTCATTAACGTACTTTTTTCTTAGCAGTCATTTTGAGTGATAATTCATTATATGGTAATACGGAATAATGTGGAAAATTAAACATCATTTACGAAATTTGCTTAATGGAAGAAAAATCCTCAGTTTTTTCGTTTTCACGTAAAATACCTTGGCTCAATCTTCTGAACACGATCGAGTGAGATTCTTTACATCTTTAATACAAATTCTACCAGAACTTTAGCTCAACTTGCGACAGTTACAGAACATTTTTTGTAACACCCATTGGTTGAGGAGAAGCGCGCATAATTCGAATATCACCTGTAAATACATTGACCTCAAAATTTAAAAGGCGATAAGGCGTGATTCAAACCGTGAATTAATGTGCGTCTTCAGTGAGATAACAACAAAACCTAGTTCTCACATCCCCTCCACTGAAAAGTCGTTTTTCACTCACACGGAACCACGTACAATAAGCACACTGCTTTTCCAAAGCAAATAGTCCCCTTGAATGATTCCTTCGAATTGACAACTGTGCACATACTCGGGGGCCTAAATAAGAAGTGCAGACGGCACTCCCCAATCAATGGAAAGGCCCGAATGACAGTCCATCGACTCTGAATGACTGCACTCGGCAGGAGTGACTGGAAAGGAAGGGGAGTGGGCCTGGAATAGGAGGTCCGCCAAGGCCCGATCAATTTAAGCGATAACTATGGCAGCCAGCAGTTCGTGGGGTGATAAATCGGTTGACAGTGATAAATGGAGAGCAGACCAGCTGTTATCAGACCAGCTGAGGCTGTTGCACCAACTGGTTTAGCCAAGCTCTTCGAGTTTAATTGATCCTGTATTGTAATATACAATTCCTTTCTAGCCAGACGGTTAGAGCGCCCGGAGTCACCTGGAAGACACACCTCTGCCGCCGCGTGCAGAGCAACATGGTAACTCAAATCGATAATTGTGGAGTCTCTAATTCTCTGAAATGATGGAATGCGAGGTATTTCTCGTGACGCCATGGTTGTTGCTTTGCGATTCACACGATTGTTACTCTGTGTTTCGCGTGATTTTAAATGTGTTTTTCCATGATTGTTACTTTGAGTTTACCATGATAATTATTTAGGGCTTCGCATGATTGTCACTTTGCACTTCGCGTGATTGTTCTTCGCATGATTGTTAACTTGCTCACGAATCATGCATTCTGAGGGGGAAATGCAACGAGTTAAGCTGTTGCAATGTAGAACACGCTAAAGTTCCCTTTTCAATTTAGAATAAAATCTCTGTTGATAATGAGAACTCATAGCCATTACAATAATTCCTGCAAGGTTAGATTGAGTTCTCCATTTAAATTAAGTCACACGCTTAAAATGGCACGGTAGTTAAATACGAAATCAAATCAGTGCATATCTTAGAATTTAAGGTCCATTTAAATAAATCGGGGCGCAAAAATAGAAGTGAATTTGATAGCATTTATAACTTATCACAATTTTTCAATGAATACTGTTCATTGCAGTACTGTAGACAACTGCTCTGTACAGTGCACCACTGTAGATACTGCTGCTCCGTACAGTACAGTACTGTAGACACTGCTACTCTACAGTGCAGTACTGTAGCCACAGCCTGGGTAACACTAACACTCGCTGTACGAACATAAAATACAGCAGTACACGTTGCAGTACAGTTACTGCAACAATATACCGCTATCACACAAACAGCTCTGCACTAATCTTCTTCCTAAGCAACAATAAGCCCGTCCCCAACAAGACCCCTCACAACACGACCCCCTCTCTCCCCTTTTACCCCCAACACGCCCGACCCCAACACGACCCCTGACAACACGACCACTAAGCTCCTCACGCCGTTAACAAGACAGAGGAGAGGCCCGCGGGATGCCTGCACCTTCGTGCCAAACGCAGGCGCTGGTCAACCAAAGCCTCTCGACCTGAATCTATAAAAAGTCGGTCGCCCTCGACCTATTTATGCATCTACTGTGAGTGTGCTCTAACTTTGAATTCTAATGTGTTTCCTTAAAAAAATACAATGCAGTAATTTGAGAAAGAGTGAATAAATGACCTGTGAGCCACGTACATATAGATTTACAAGGTGATTCAAGAACTAGAACTCGACTTTTGCTATCAGTGATAAACACTGCTTGAATAAAGTTATCGCTTCACTTGATCAATTTAATTCTTGGCCTACTACACGCTCATAGTCTTTAAACCTCACTCACAAGCCGGCACTCCAACTATGCGCAATGTTAACTAGTAGACGCGCCCCTCCAAAAATGGCGGGACAAATGATGCTAAATTCTTGAAATGCCCTCTTATTTATGGTAACACTGACATGAAATATGGTTATTTTCAGTATCACTGATACTGACTGCCTTCTCTGACAGTCTTGCTATAGTTAATTAAGGAATACGTTTTCTCTCGTCTAAATTTAAGAGCTTGACAGAAAGACTGACAGACCGACCAAACAACTGGGTATTAGTATTCGTATAGTGGGATAATCAGATGGACTCTCGCTAACTCTATTAGAAATCTGAACACGAAACAACTTTTCTTGAAAAGCTTTTTGGCTTCAAATCACAATATGGAAATTATTTTAGGGTGTCAGGGTAACGAACACATTCTGAAAAATACTCGTAAGATTGACCAGCCTCACATCAAGATATTGTCTCAATACTGGACAGTTAAAGATTCATCTCAAATGAAATGTTAAGTAGGATATGTTCCGACACAAGCAAGCGAGTCCGCGCCGACATGACAGGCTTGTTCGACCTGTCAACTGAAATCCCAGTGAGGCGTCTTCTGCGCCTCTTGAACTGCGCACCCACTGCATAGCTGCACATTTTGCAGGGTCAAGATACAGGATTCATTAAATATCTCGAAAAGGCAGGCGTCCTCATCGTGCCCCCAATCAAAAGATAGCTGTTAATTAGTACACGGCGGCCAGGCAAATTATCTGATAAATTCATTAGCAGCAAAAACCACCATCGAGGAAAGGGTCAAGACGTCTTGTTTAACAAAAACATGAAATCAACTCAGGCATTTATGAATATTCACAATTCAATTTACAATTATTTTAATTGAGAATTGTAACCATTCGCGTTTGTACGAACTAATGTTTATATTAGCATATGGTAATATTTGAACACTAAAGGTATCTACGCCAAGCGTGGGGAAAGTTTCTGAGGAATTTTAGAAAACAACCACAACAAGTTATGATCAGAAGTGCTCACCGCACGTTATCCTCTCAAATTACTTAGCAATTTTACACATTTAGTGAACAGAGTACTGCACATAAAATTTAATGAATCACCTTTAAACGTAACTGTAAGTATCTTCAAAATTTTGTGATCAGGGTTAGTTACTAAAGGACAAAAAAACTGTTAAAAACACGATTTATTCCACAGTTTTAGGCTAACGTGCAGTTTGAATTTCCATTGCAAAAATGTAAAATTTGGGCAAACACTACGTTCATTTTATTTGCGAAGCAAATAAAATACAAGGGAAAAAAGAAATAGAGAATACGAACGTCAAATTAGAAATCGTACATGAGACTGCCACACTATGTGACATCTCAAGCAACGGATCACATAAACATCTCGAATAGGCAGGCGTCCTCAAAGCTCAACCAATCAAAAGAGAGCTTTGTTGCGAAATAAACAATGCAGGAATTTCTACAGAAAACCAAGACACACTGAACCCACCATCACATTTGACTCGAAAAATCGCCGCCTTCGTAAAGGCCGCTATATAAGCTACCTGGACAAAAAATTAGTCACCTGCTACTAATATGGTGCAGTATCTCCACCACTGCAATATTTGATCTAGAAGTGTCCTAATGTACCGCTGGTCGATTTTAAACCACTCTCGCATCGATTGATCTCGTTCTACGGCCACAGTACGTAGACGATCTTCTGGACTTCTAACTTGTCGTTCTAGTTCGTCACAAATTTTTATTGGGCTCATGTCTGGGGACTTAGCTGGCCAATCCAAACGCTTGGCATATCCTGAATCACTGTCATACCAATCAATGACAGTTCTAGCCGATGCATCCGGCAGTTGCCCTCCTCAAAAGGAGCTTAAAAAGCAATACACTGGAGTTCGAAAAACAATAGGTTACTAATTTTTTGTACGAGGAACCTACATGAAGCTCCTCCACACGATGCAGACAGACGAAAAATGGAGACCACCCTAAACTCAACTTCAATTCAGCTCTTAAAGCTCGCTGATACGCTCGTCTTGGAACGAATTCGAACGGCCTTAATCACCTTCACACTGTATAAGAAGGTTAAATGAACTTAATCTTGCAATTTTTTCTTTCAGAATTACAGTCCGATCGAAATGCCCAACCAGCAATGTGTTCAGAAGCCCTTCGTACCTACTAAGAAAACTAAATATTTATTCTTTATTTTGCCCTTTGATACATTACGCAGGCGTTCGGTTGTATCGCTTAAAATGACAAATTTTTCCTATTGGTTACGATATTGAGAATTGGTTCACGTGTTACCTAACCGCAAAAAAATATTTACTTACCACCAATTCCACACCTATCTGAAGGCTTGGTTCATCATCGGCTGCTCTGCAGCTCACCAAATGTATCAAGACAAAAATACTGCACCCATCAAAAAGTCAATTAACGGACGACAAGCTAGAACGAGTCATTGAGAACCGTTAAAATTTTCAAAAAATATCAGTGCATTAGAAAAGCCCATAAGAGCTCGTGTGAGCACAAAAAATATAGCCTCAACTTTCCTTGAACTGGTCACCTTCGTGAAACACGCGCGCGTGATGTGCCCTGTATAGAGCACGAGGGATCGCATCCCTTTACAGACGCTAACATATCCCGCATTTTAGTGATAACAAGACTAATTTTTCACAAAATGAATAAAGCAGTGAATACCAACACTCAAAAATAAATCAATTCCACTCACCGTTATGTTCAGGCAATCCATTTAATTTGGCCAGATGGGCCTATCACACGCAATAAATGCATGGAACTGTCAGCGGAGAGATAAGATGTAATTGGTGTCCTTGTGTTTTGAGCCAGGTCCAGGGCAGTGAAAGTGGTACACTTTAAAACAAAAGAATTTGAAGAAAGCGCACAAAAAGGCAGTAGACCGCTCAACAGAACGGGACCTGATCATCAGAACAGCTCGGTGCCCGCCTGAAAGTAATCTAATCTCGTCTACTGGACAAGGAGGTTACCTGCTTTCGACTATCTCTCTCTAATTAAGAGCGCTCGTATCCGAAGAGAAACTGTCTCTTTTGGCTTCATTATCGGGGCGAGGGATATTTATTGGTGCCACAGTTGACTTTAGTGCAAATCAGCAAATTCCGATCTAGATTGAAGCGATTAAAACGAGTCTAATGAGCGCGGCGCCGAGTGCGCGGACGCCGAGCGCATCTGTTCGTTGTCGCTGCCTACAGTTACCGCAGGACCGACGGCGCTGTCGTGGCGGCCGCTTTATTAGTAGAAACTCCGCTTTTTGAAAAGCATCAATTCATGCAGAGGGAACCGTAAATAAAACTCCAGTTGACAGAGAAATAATGCCGCCGACAAAGTTACGGTTAGAAGCGTCAACGAGTCCGCCAATTTTGGGAGTAATAAATTAGAACCTGTCTTCTTAGCCGTTTTCTTACGAAAGTTAATTACGCCAGGAATGATGACCTAATCCTAGATATTGTACTTGCTTTAGTTTGCGAAGCATAATTCGGCACGCGACGCTGCCAATCCATAGATGCTTGGCCACGTCCTATGATCTTTTGACAACCTACACAATAGACATGAATAATGTAATGTAATATTTATGCAATGTTCTTTAAGAAAATACAGGCTGAAGGCAATAATTAAATTTTATGTGGTTAAAGTATTGTGGAAAATGATTAACTGTTTGTCATTCTAGCCGGATCACAAGGGTTAAGGGAACATCATCCGCAGCCGACAAAAATATTTCACGACTGTAGGTCTCTAGCACGGCACCTGGGGAGAGGAATGCCTCGTTATTCTAATCTGCCAAACAACATCTCGTGACAAGCTCTCGCTCTATAGAGCAACAATTTATCGCTGAACACAACGACTTCCCAAGTAGAGGACTGGTCGGAACTTTGAAATCTGACATAACTTGCCTAACCAGACCCTGCACCTGTCACCATTTGAGCACGCAAGCAACGGCTGCCACGAATGATGAGGTTAAAACTACGGTTGTAGAGCGCAGACTTTGCAACGTGTGAAGATCAACATCATTTGTCCGTACTTGTAGATACAACATTTTACTAGAAGTTTACGAGTGCCAGTTTAATGTATTTCAACTTCTTTGACACACGAGGGCAAATAATGATAGAGCGTGGAGGCCTAAACAAGAAAGCAATCACCTAGTTGACTTCAGAGCTCGTAACTCTTCCAATATTATCACAGCATCTACAAGTCTAGAACAGCTCTTAGTACTGGAAGAATTAGACCGTAAGGTGAGCTATCAATTACAAAACACAAGTAAATTTCAGCTCGAGCGCTCCCTAACCCAATGGCTCAATTCCACACCACCAACATAACGGGCAGCTGAGCATAAGTAATGGCAGGCACTCAAATGCCAAGTCAGCTCTTTGTAGCAGCCGTTGCAATTATGGAGTTGGTGGTCATCACACTTTAATTTTATGCAAGCTACTGCACGTACATTTTTGTTCATCGGTGTGGGGGAATACAGGGACGCTAGAAGCGCTGAAATTTCGTCCTCGATTTGGAGCACAACTTTGAGTAGGGTTGACTGCTCACTCTTCAAGATGCTTACTTTTTCAGAGATGTAATTTTTGCATTACGGACATGCTCGAGTCATACGCGTACTCTCTTGAAACACAGTCTTGTTAGATTTTGGGACACGGTTTTGATAGATTTTGGCACACAGTCTTGTTAGATTTTGGGACACAGTCTTGTTAGATTTTGGAACACAATTTTGTTGATGTATTGTAAAAATAAATTGTACATAGTTAAAATATATTGTGAAATCTTGAAATGCGTAAGTGCTTCAACCCCCGGTACTCCAAAACACAATCTAGTTGAACTTTAGAACACAACCTTGTTAAATCTTGGAACAAAATTTTTTCAAATCTCAAAGCATAACTCGGTTGAATTTGGAAGCAGTCGCAGTAGTAGAAGTAAGGAAAGCAGCGATTTAGTAACTCCGACTATCTCAGAACGAAAGAGAAGGGACCATTAAGTATGGATTTTGGAGAACAGGGAATCTATGCACAAGGTGTGTTCCTACACAAGATCCCCTTCTCATAGAAACAGCAAGTTAAGAAAGAAGAGGAAGAAAAGATGAAGAATCATTAACGGAGAATGTATGAAAATGGAAGGACGTAAAGTAGGCACAAAAGATAGAAGTCCCGAAGACCTAGATGGAGCTGAAATAACCTAACGATGTCCCCATGGGGACGCCAGTTCACATAGCACACAATAGACAAACCTAACTAACTCTATGGCCTATGACCTAGCCTATGTTCCCTGAGGGGAATTTTGGAACATAACCCATTTGAATTTTCGCAGTAGTAATAGGAGTTCCCTCACATAATTCCAAAAAAAGGCGGTTAAACGCATCCTCATTCCTCATGGGTGGTCCTGCTGTCATCGTACAGAACATGAGGTGATATTTTCTGTCTCTGTTGCATACATGATCGACCTCTGTCTTACGACGTCTCAGATATTTAACCCCTGAGATGTTCAACATTGTAGTTGAATAAACGTTGGTATTCGCCGTGAATAGTATAGTGATAGGAAAACTGTGAGAAATTCACTAATGTACTTGTTAGTCCGGGGCTGACGCACTTATGTATCTAACGACTCTGTTGTATACCGTAATTCTATACAATTCATTTTTACAAAACAGCTTTTCCACTTGCCACATTATATCAACAGTTCTAACTAAACAAAGAAAAGACCACTCATATTACAAGCTAAAAACGCTGATGAAAGAATCGAATCCTTTGAAACTTTTTGAATTCCACGGTTCCATTTTTGGAAAGAAAATGGAAAAGAAATTACCAATTTGATCTTATGCGGTATCAATCAGTTTTTGCTGCTACAGCAGAAGTACATTTACTGTCTAACAGATGAACAATGCGGGTAATCATCCGCATTTAAAAATACACAACTACAACATTCAATGGCAGTACTCAATTTATTGCATCATTACGGCCCTGCCTCTAGGTCTTTAGTGAGAAAAACGAAGATTTATCTTGTATCTGAACAACAAGAGGAGCCACAACGCCATTCATCACAGTTAATTTCAATAAGCCTATAATGATTCAAACGATCATTTTACCGGTACCTCAATCTCAAATATGACAAGACCATATATTTCATTACCCAGATGCAGACCACCAAGATTAGTTCTTCTTGAGCCACAGAGATTGCAACGCTCCTTTCGAATCAAGAGTTACTCAAAAGGGAGAAGTGAATCAGTAAGAACCAATTAACGTTCACTTTTCATTTAGATCCTCGCATGAAGGCCAAATGGGCGTCCGTAGATGCGTCGGATAGCAGCCGTGGCCGCCACAGCCATTAATCATGCAGGGCTGAGAAGAAGATGACCCTAAGGAGGGAGCCCCGAGGCTGTTCCGTACGGGAACAGAGGGGACGCAGAGAGGAAAGCTCACAAATATTTCAACTGACTCGTTTACTCGAACAAAATTCTCTCAAAGATGAGGAAGGGTACAGAAATAAAACGTGTTTTAAAGTAAAATCAAATTTGAGGCCTTCTATCACAAGAAATATGCGCGCGAAAACTCCACGGCAATCTAATTAAAACAACTAGTGCAGAGAAATTACGCATAAAAATACACAGCACAATTTCGATAAAAAACGTTCCTTTTGAGATTAAAAATTTACTGGACCTCCAGACCAAGTTCAAAGAGTTGTACGAACGGCGAAGCTACAGCAAATTGATCGAAGTCACAATCCAAGTCAGCGAGAGCACCTGGAGTAGTGGCAGTACACGTTTCCACCTAGTACAGCTCTAGGGAACCATCCAAGGTTTGTAAATAAAGTTTCACAGCAGCTACATGAGGCGTCTCACAAAGGGCGCCAGATTTGAATAGAATGTTTCCATGATGAGGACGCATCGCTCAGTCGCGAACAGCACCTTGACGTATCGAATACAAGTATGATGAACAATAAACAGAAAAACTTCAGCCGCAGTGAAGAAATGCAATGTATATTATAAAAAACATACCTTCATACTTCCAGACACTTAAGTATCTCTTAATTTAAATTAGCTTCTCTTTATGGAACACTTTACATGATCAAGGCAGCCAGGGCAGGCTGGATCAACCATTTATTTGAGTTCTGATCGATGTGACCGACGGGAATCAGGTCGCTGTGAGGTCAACGACCTCACTTGGACGCTCCACCAATACCACAATTGGAAATTTTTAAGCCGTTCTAAGGACAAGTAAATATCTTACAGTCCATCACTCATTTTTTAGTGTGTTAAGTTGAAAAAGCGAATAATGGTTCATTAACTAGGTGCTGTCCATATTATTGCTTCAAATAATAACAAAATAACTCAATCAAAAGGACCGCCCAGTGTAGTTTCATTTAAATGTTTGAAAATGTTCTGGTTGTAAAAAGTTCTTTGATGCGTACTTTATAAACGTATCAAAATTTGAAAACTGTACCTGCAAAATTAACTACTATGGGCGAAGAAAAATAATACTATATCATTTGACGAAAGAATATATGATTTACCTTTAACCGACGCATTAATATGTTATGAAATCAATTCATAATGTTTCTTACCAAGTGCTGTGACCACTGCACAGCACATGATTTAGGAGGGAGCTTACACTCTCCTCTGAGCAGCTCAGTCTAGCGATCTCGGTTTAAACTTCATGAGATCCCGGTTCAAACTTCATGAAATCCCACGTCAAACTTCATGAGATTCCGGTTCAAGCTTCATGAAATCCCGCTTCAAACTTCATGAGATCCCGCTTCAAACTTCATGAGATCTCGCTTCAAACTTCATGAGGTCTCGCTTCAAACTTCATGAGATCTTGGTTCAAACTTCAAGAGATCCTGGTTCAAACTTCATGAGATCTCACTTCAAACTTCATGAAATCCCACTTCAAACTACCAGCATCGAGCGGCCTCACGGTAGCCGCCAGGAAACTGCTAGCGCACGGGACACCCTCGTGCATCTTTGCCAATTTTGCGTCAGAGGAGGGCCAGCAGTCCTCAAACATCAAGTGTATAGTTAGCGATCTCTGTGGCATCACTGCTCGAGTGCAGCGTCAGAGTTACTCAATACTTGACGACCCTCTTGAGCTCACACACTACTCTACAGTGACGGCAGGTGGAAAAGAAGGCCTCCCAAGGAAACAAGTTGTATTATCTGTAATACGTGGAATAATTATGGTCTTCATTTCGAGCCACAATGTAATTCGAACTTTTTAACTTCGAGATATGAAATACCGCCAATTTTGAACCTCGTACCACAAAAATAATAACTATCCGAGTACCTCGATGCTCTTCCATAGAAATTATCTCGTAACCTGCTACGTTTCATTACCAGCAAATTCGAGAAGCTCAATCGTAAATTGCCTAGTAGATACATATAAAAAAGAAGCGAGCCTTGCAGGGCGCAGCAGCCAGTACACCAGCAGGGCCCCTCCCATGCAGCCGGAGCGGCGCGGGCTGCTGTGGCGGGAGTGCAGGTCGGATGGGTTGAATCTACGTACACATCGGAGACAAGAGCAAAGGTGTTGTTCGTTGTAGCAGGGATACGTAAAATTTTCTTTCGTCGAATCACACTTTGTAATACGATTTTGGCTCTTGGTAATTAAGTGTAATTCCCTGAATCCTTTCATTCCAGAATAATAGAAAGTGCTCGTTGTTCCTATGGAACTTTGTTTAAGTATTATACTAGCACCATATTCATTACTAGTATTGTAGTGAAGAATGGTGAATTTAAAAATTCAATGACCTGACTCCAAAACCTAAGTTCTAGTACTAATTTTTCTCATTTCATTTTTTTCACATACAAAGAAATGGGAAACTATGGTTTTGGTCTCTGATCAAAATATAAGTGAAATTGGGTTAAATGGTATTTTTGTTTCCACTTTAGACTGATGTTCTAACCGAAACAGAAATTTAAAACGATGCCCTCAATTACATAGTTCAAAATCCCCTTTGGGACCAAAATCTTAAACTTCGCTATAAAATTAAACGAGAAAAATACAGAAATGCGACGATGATAGAATAGACCAGAAAATAACGAGCCGAATGGTCCATTCTTTGGGCACAACCCAAGTACCATGCCGTCAGACAGCAACTGATATTCCATGACTGCATCACGTCGTGTCGGACAGTCCATACCCTGTTTTATCGCGCAGACTGAGAGGCCGAAGACGTAACATTGTCACCTGATACATTTTCTAAAATTTAACCCTCCTATGACACAATAAACGCAGTCGTCCTACAAAATCTACTTGAACATTGCCAGACAATATAGGGCGTAACAGTGCTTCCAGACCTCACCACTTCACCCCCTGGAAAGAAAAGATAAATGAAAAAATCCGTCCTAACTTTAACTCAAGAACCCACAACAGACTATTCCACTTCCTAAGAATCATTGCAGATAAATCCGAGGGTCGTTGCCGTGTTTGAAGGAGGATCTGACCTGAAACGCACCGAGGCAATTTTTAGGGAGACAGCAACCTGACGCGATAGAAGGGCGGATTGCAGCCAGGCCTGAGGTTCAGGGCATCGTAAACGCATTTTCTTCAATCTTAACATCAGCGAACACATTTAAACTGGAAACTCGACTTACGAACACCCCTTCCACCTCCGAAACAATCCCCACACGAACAGAAATATGTCGAATATTCGTTTCCGCTAGTGGATTCATTTCAACTCACTATGAAAATTCCACTTACGAATTATTTTCGCTTCACTTTTAGGAATCGGCCTATTTCGTTTCCACTTACGAATCAATTTTAGCTAATTTCCACTTACGAATTAAGCAAATTTTAATTAAGCCGAGGATGCGTCAACTTCACACAGGACAGCGAAAGTAGAAGGTCAGGCAAAATGATCAAATACATTTAACCTACAAATGTGTCAGATCATTTTGCCTGTACCTGTATATTTGGTTTTGTGTCACGTGAGTAGTTTGTGTTCTGTTCTGAAAATTAGTTATGAATGGTACAGCATGTAAAACGCGATCAAAAAATCGCTAGGATCCAATGGATAACAAATTGATGTCGTGAGAATAAAAACTTAAATTAGTCTGTCTATGAGTAAAGACGTAGAGTAGAAAACCTTTCAGTTGTGAAGTATTATTACTTAAGACTAATTTCTGTCAATATTCGATCATTAAACAAAATAAATGATCGAAATTATGAGCAAGTATTTAATGATTACCGCAGCAGTTAGTGCGGTTAGATGCAGAAACTTTGCATTGAAACTAATAAACCAAAATATTTCGTAGCGTGTTGTAAAAATGGGTTTCACCATTTTCCCAAAGCACAAAGAAAATACGTCGACGCAAGACCAGGCCAACTAACTTTTCCATGCCACAAGTCTTATCCACCGAGCTCAGCTCAATAACGTCCTGCCCGAAAACAAAAAGATCTGATCAATTTAGAAGTTCAACACAAAACACGTGGGTGAAAGTTAAACGATTCTCCCTGGGAAGTGCACACATCCAAAAGAAACAATATTGCCAAGTCAAGTGAACAGAAAGATGCCTTAAAAAATGCAAGTCGTCCACAAAAGCACGTCTGTTAACAATACTCAGATGAACGGTGATACAAGCTCGAATGGCACGAATATCAGACCCAAAATATCATGATTAGGGGAAACGAACTATGGTGACCCAATAACACGAAATACTGCTAAATAAATGGCTAAATTGACCCAACATTTGCGTGTCTGTCCTGACCTCCGTACACCGAGGCAGGCCGCGGTTGCTGGTCATGCGGAATTCCAGGATCCAGAAGCGGTCACAGAACCTCCTCCCAGCCCAGGCCTCTCTGCAGCCCAGCTCGACCGAGAAAAAATGCGTCAGTTGTCAGCAAAAGAGCAACGCCCACAGCACGATGGGCTGAAGTGTGGGGAGAGCGGCGTGTGTGCAGACGGCATGCACAAGCCTCGTAGCAGCCTCTGAGACACAAGCCTTGTAGCAGCCTCTGAGACACAAGCCTCGTAGCAGCCTCTGAGACACAAGCCTCGTAGCAGCCTCTGTCGTCTCAGCGGCCTCGTCCCTGTAGCTTGTACGCAGCGCGTAGTGCACGCCAACTGTCTGCTCTGACCAGCTTTTGTAATCACTGACTCGTTTGATTCAAATGGTTGGTGAATGTCAAAGGGTCGTCGTCCCAGCGGACAAGGCTCGTCGTCCCAGCGAACAAGGCTCGTCGTCCCAGCGGACAAGGGTCGTCGCAGCGGACAAGGGTCGTCCCAGCGGACAAGGGTCCTCCCAGCGGACAAAGGTCCTCCCAGCGGACAAGGGTCCTCCCAGCAGACAAGGGTCCTCCCAGCGGACAAGAGTATGGCGGGTGCCCAACACAACCACGACACCTCACTGTACCCAGGCCAAGAGACCATGGCACCAGGAATGGGCCGCAGAGAGAGCGGCTGGCTGGAATCCAGTCCGACACCGTCTAAGAATACAAGCGTTGGACAATAAGACACCAACACATGAGTAAAGGTAACACGTAAAGCTTCACGAACATTGAACAGTTGCATGTATATTTAATCCACAGCGAAGATTTTGCAGTCCCTCTTTGCCAAACGTATATCTTTTCCAGTCTGGCGGTAATGTGTTTTCTAAGACAATAGTCGATGAACTTCACTCAATTAGTGGAACTCTTTTTAATTGGACCACAGAAAAAGGAAGTACCTAGTACCTTTAACGAAAAGTTTCTACACATGATGCAATACGTCCTTAGTCTCGAACGTTTGTAGGAAAATACCTCAGTGGACCGTGCCTTTAAGTTGTACCTCAAAACCGAAACATTTTATTTCCACAAATGTCCCATTAACAACCCTCGCGGGAGTTCGGGGTTTTTGTGATAAGATACTTAGAAACATGAAAGACAGAAATATACGGGCAACAGGAATAGAAACAGACACGATGAAGCATTCCTATACGTTACATTATATCCAATAACGAAACAAAGTCAAAATAACATCTTTCGCTTCCGTGAATTAGAGGGGAACGAGACGAAGCTACCTCGCACTCCTTCACGACGCTGTCTCTTGAGGGTAGCCTTTTGGTGAGAGGTGGTGCACGTGGTGATGTCACGTCCAGGGGTGATGGCACGTCCAGTGGTGATGTCACGTCCAGTGGTGATGTCACGTCCAGTGGTGATGTCAAATTTTCAACAAAATTTTCACGTTTAAAAATTCTAGACGCACTTGTTGAACTAAGCAAGTAGATCCACCAAGTGTGAGTCAAGTCGGGCTTCCTTCAATTTAAAATTTATTTTTCCCTCACACCATGGAGTAGAGCACTACTTTCAACACAATCGACGTCACCATTTCACGCTGCGTAAACCACGAGATTCTAAAAGATTCAACGTTAGGGAGCAAATTTGAGCCTCAAAACTGTTTTTTATAAACTTTTTCCGTACAGAATTCGCAACCAGCACGTGCAATATTTAGGTGACCCTTGAAATTTCTTCGAGACGTGTGAGTTCACTAGGAAGTGGTACCGGGAGTTCAAGGAAGGACGTCACCTCATGCCAAGCTCGACATCCAACATCAAAAGGACAAGCCAAAATTAGAGCAATACTAATTAAAACGCTCACCTATATTATAGAAATGTCAAACGAAAAACAAGTTACCTAGCCCCAGCCAAAGAAAGGGGTAAACAGGAGTACTTTTTCAGTTTACAAGTTATAGTACTGCAATAGAAACTAATTTTGCACTAGTTTTGCATCTTTTTAACTCAATTCAATGACTACTGGTAACACCAACTGTATGAGGGCTGACAACTGTAATAGTAAACGGGTCGTAAATGATAACTATTCATAAGCTTGGGCTATATAACCGTCTTGCTATGTGGCTATGTAGAGCGGTCTCAGAACATGTAGCCATGACTCTCTGATCATAAAAAGGCACGAGATCAACAAACCTGCAACGATAAAATCATCGCAGGAGTTGCATCATCGAAGCATCCAAGATAGGAGGCCGCCACTCCATTAAAGACTTCGTCAGGCCGCCGACCTGTCACAACAGAGATGGCAGAGACGGTCGCTAATGGAGCCCCTTGTGGGCCGAGCGCCCTTACCGCTCCCAGAGCAACATCAACATCGCCGGGTGGCATAATTACTTTTCCAAAGGAAGAGAACATGCACGCTTCGTGAGCTCTTGAAAATTGTCCTTGCCTTTCAAGCGAGATTAAATGCGACTGTCAAATCACCTGACTTCTTCGTGTACCATAGAATAGCATGAAGAAGGAAAGTTATCTTCCTAGTCTAAGAGTTGAATTTTTGCATAAAAATCTGTGAAAATATATCAGAAACATCTTCCAGTAATTTTTCGAGACTATTATGAAAATTAGCATTCACCTGCGATCATTTATCAAGAGGGGATAAAAAGTATACAATGCGTGAGCTCTAATAAGAAAACAAAAACATTTCATCCTGTTTTACATGAACTTACTCGTTATTAGTATAAGCAATATAAGTAAGACATCGTAACAATTTCTTAAAATTTGAATTTTAAAGTAACTTCCTGTAGGTCTGGCATTCACCGCCTACTCAAAGCAAGCAAAAGTTAAGCCAAGTAACGCGCTCCAGTTACGCGTCTCATATTCCTGGAAATAGAAATAAGATGCCTGTGCGCTGACGAGATTCGTAATTAACTATCGACTCTCGAGACTGGATAAGATCGATGTCCAAAAGATTGAGCCAGGAACGAATCGAGACAGAAACGTTAATCTTTGTTGGTCCACAACTAAGTATTTGCCTGCGTAGTTCTTCCAATTGGAAATGACTATCGACAGCGCACCGAGAAAGGAACACGAAGAATACGTCTCATGGTAAATTATTTCAGTCAGAAAAATTGGAACTGAGTTACTGTCATACAGGCATTTGGGAGGCTTTGAATACTACACGTTGTCCTGTCAAGATATGAAAAAAATTTAAAACTTTCCATCTTCATTTCAGACACACTGCACTGAAATCAAAGTCGTACACCGTTATCTGGACACTAAATACAATAATTTCTTAAAATGGAAAAACGACTCCTCTAAATCAAGTTACACGCCAATGGAGGTTGACTAACCTAATCATTAGGAAGCCGCGACTTTCTAAGAAGAAGTTCATTAGTCTTGCAGGAACAGCTGTGTCGAAGGAAGCTGGGCCCATTTTTCAATAAGTCTGGAGGACTATCCCTAGCGAGAACTCTCGATTAAGCCGTATTGATGATCGCTACAGGGTCGCCTGTGAAGTACAGGCCCGTCGGTCGGTGCCTTTCATGCCAGGCTCTGGACAAAGATGTCATTTCAACAAATGATTCTATTTCCACTCATGACTCGCGAGAAGAGAAAGGAACAACCTTGCATCTCAGAGACCGTGGATGAGCTCCCATTAACCCTGTTAACCCCAATCCGATTCCTTGATTTTTTGTACGCTATTTCAACGATGTTGTAATGCACTACATGATCCCGGGTAGAAATTGAGCGTCCAGCCACAATTTTTAGCTCCTTTGTGAGGATATGCCACCAACTGCGGTAATACCGTCTCTATACAGCATGAATGAATTGCGCTACGACACGCACACAAATTTCGTCAATTTGAGTTTATTAAGGTGCGTATTTGGACCAAGACATCGCCTAGGTGGAGCAGCTGATGACAATGACTCAAGCCCTCTGGCCTCATTGCGGGACGCCGTGCAGTCCAAATTTCAGCTCTGGCAGCGACGGCAAGGGACTTAAAAAACTCTACCAGAAGAATTTTTTTCCCCGATTTAAAATTACATGCCGATGATAATCTAGCTTTATGTAAGTACCTGCAAACTCAAATTTAAATTCAGAACTGGTCCCCAGTGCTTAAGTGTACCATTCATTAGTGAATACGTTTCACTTTCTCGTGGTAAAGTTATGAAAGCCATCATCTCCAAGGACTGTGTACTCGACACGATACGGAAGGCTCCGCAAACTTAAGTACGAATCTAAGAGGACTTATAAAACCTAAGCGTTTTATGCTACAGCAGAAATTTGATTGGCTCAAGTTCTGTCCATTCGCGACCGTGCATCGCTCCCCATCGATCGGCGACCACTGAATGAAGTCACAAGAGGGACGTCACTTGGCCCTCATTATCATACGGCACAATGAATAAAAAATCGATACATGTGAAACACAAATGATAGTAAATGGATTTAGTTCATTTCACCTTACTTCGTTTCAATAATCTCTTTTATGATCATGGTGACTTCTCAAATTATTTCACATAATTGAAAAGAGTTGTTAGTATAGAAAATAAAATTTTGCAAACTGACTTCGTTGTAGGGAAACGTATTTTTAAAATGAAGATGAGTACGGAATATACTCAAAAGCTCTTCCTTCAATAAGCCTCTTATTTAAGAACTATGTTTCTACCAGCTTTTATAATTAGCTTTATTTAAAAAGTACAAGTCTCGGTTCGGTAGCAAAAACTGAACTCCATGAGAAGCTCATCTCAGTACACGCTCGATAGTGTGATGACCGGTTAACGCGTTTGCTGCCACGTGACGCACATGTGCGTGTAGCATTCTGCTACTCATTTTGCGGCCTACCTTATGTACAAGAGAATCTAAGTTGCAATAGCCCATCATGGCACCGTAATTTTTATTTTATGAAGTATGCACAACGATCACGC